>JABUQX010135895.1:0-17096 GCA_015478945.1 Trachelipus rathkii | reverse complement strand
ACGAAATGTCAACATACCATTAAGCAAAAATGATATACTTATATATATTATAAATATAATATAGATATATTTATATTATATTAATATATATATATACTATATATATATATATAATTACTATATATATATATTATATATATATAAGATATAATATATTAATAGATATATAATATATATATTATATAACATATATATAATATAAAATTATATCAATCTATTATTATTATTATTATTATTATTATTATACTTATTATTGGCAGTTTTTAATATATATTCAAACATTTTCCTTAATATTTGTTCAATAAGTCGGCAAATACATCGTCGCGAATTTGCGGATGACGGATTTCAAAAAATTATGCCGATTTTTTGCCGATGACGATTGACGATTAATCGTCCCATCGCTAATATATATAGTATATATATATATACACGAAAATATATTTAAGCGTCGGCGGGGTGACCGGCCTGGGTTTTTAGAGGGGTGATTCAGTCCACTCAAATAAAATAAAAAATAAATAAAAATTTCGCTCATTTAATAGCCACGCGGTAGTACTACCAAGTTTTATTTAGATCATCTTTAATTCTTGAAAGTTTTTATATTTTTAAAAATATAATAAATTAGGGTACAAAATGCCTTTCAATAGAATTTCGCTTTTGAAAAATGTGAGTTTTTTTAACTTTGTTATAAAATGAAAAAATTGTGAATGGATTTTAATTATTTTTTCAGTGTATAACACTCGAGTATGTTAGCTTAAAACTGGCAAAGTAAATTTTTGATCCAACAGTATTAGTGGCAAAATCACGGGGCCTATCCGATTCACCCCGCTTTAAAAATTGATGAAGGGGTGAATCGGACACCATTGAGGGGTGAATCGGATTATTATTTGTTTATCTTTTGATTACATATAATTAATTTTAAATATATAAATAGTTACTTATATTACAGTAAAAAATTAAAAATAAAAAATGAAATTTATATAAAAAATACGGACCACCTTATTTTTATTCTTATTTTATGTATCATTATTGACCATTTTTATTACATTATTACTAATTTTTAATATGATAAACAATTATTTAATTAAGTAAAAATTAAAATATAAAATTGAATTTATACGTAAAAGAGGAATTTAAACAGATGGTCCGATTCACCCCTCAATGGTGATCCGATTTACCCCTCCAAGGTCAGGCTGAATGAGCTTTATTATTAAAACTTTAATAAAACTTTTATTATTAGAATTGCATTATTATTTTTTTGTGTGCTTATTACCTACTATATTGGCCTTGAATTTAAGAAAAAAAAAATTTCCAAAAGAAGTTTATGCTAGGTAGGGCCTAGTTAAGCCTTAAAGTGGTTTCCAAGTCACCCCGCCCATGACGCTATATTATATATATATATATATATATATATATAATAAATTTTATTATATATATATATAATTATATTATATATATATACCGTATATATATATTATATATATATATAATATATAATATATATATATATATATATATATATATTATATATATATAGATATATACTATATAAATATATATACTAGGGATGGTACGATAGTATCGTATCGGTATCGGGATCGGTAGTATCGCCATTTTTGATGGTATCGGTATCGGTTATCGGTATCGTTAAATGGCCGATACTTACCGATACTTCTCTACTTTTGGAGTGAATAAATTATGAGAAAACTTTAGATTCAAACAATAAACCTAGTTTGATATAGATAGCTAGTACAAGTTATGTTTTTTGTCTCGATTTCCTTTTTACTTAGATTTTTTTTTTAAGCGGTTTTTTCTTTCAAACTTGGGGCGTCTCTAGCGTTAAAATTATCCTATTTGGACAGCCATATTATAATTTATACAGATTTATCTTACTTTTTTAGTTTATCAATAGTATTTTTTTTTTGTACGCAATTTCGTAAGAGCGTGTGTGGGTGCGTGAGTGTTTTTAAACCTCTTTCTGGATATTTCATTACTTTTAAAGAATATTGGCTGGTAGAATGAGGCGTCTTTAACATTCGCGAGTTCTTATCAATTTTAGTTTTAGCGTACAGATTAAATTATTCCTCATTTACTCCATTTAGGTTTTTTCGTCATCCTCTATTATTGTTTGTCTGTTTTTTTTTTTTGTTTTTTTTTATGTTGTTGATGGTTGTTCTGATTGCGGTATTTATGATAAGCAGATTTGCACAGCGATGGCTTTTCTTTTGAATTTCTACCAACATCAATGGCTTGCACTCTAACTCTGCATCCATGGAAATACTATCTCTCTAACTCTAACCTAATTTTATGCTCTTGCTCTGAGACCCAGATGTCTAAGAATTCATCCTTCAACTCGTTTATATATCCAACTATAACTTATTTTATAATTTCGTTTGAAGGGTGGAAGTATGTGCTTATGTAAATATAATACACTTCCTTAACACGTCTCAGAATCTCGATCTCTAACTTCGATGTTCTGTGGGCTTAAATCTTCCTTCCTTCTACTACAATATTCTTATGCTTCTGCTACTGTTCTCCTAACAGACAGTTTTCATGCCTTTTTGATTACCTTACTACTTTCACTCACGAGACTGTTTTATATCTTCTCATCAAAATATTGAGGTCCTCTATTTAGGGATTTCAATGTACACAAAAACTGAATTGTTGGGTTCCTCTCATACTGATTTAGTGGGGGAGGAGGCCGAATCATTCAGTATTTCAACGATCTGGAGCAATGATTATAATAACCTACACACATTCCGGATCGTCCCCACCGATTCTTGAACACACTCTTGACCTATGTTTCACCCCTAGTCCTTCTCTCTATAAATACACCACCTTCGCTCCTATCGGTAAAATCTGACCACAACCTTAAATTCACTTAATTTTAATACTTTCTCTCCACATTTCCATCCTGCCCTATGGGTTTTTCTGGCACTTTGAACGGGCCGATTGGTGGGCATTGCGTTGCTTCTACGCCTTAACTATAATTGAAGTGACTGCTTGGACTCTTAAGACGCTAGAAGCTTCAGCCGAAAAAGTGGGAACTGTAATTGTTAATGGGATGAGCAGGTTCATCCTTCTTGGACTAAATCTTTTTCTCCTAAAAATCCATGGTTGCGATCGCGCTTGTTCTCTGGCCTTTCAGGCTAGAGACAATGCTTATCGGTGTGGAAAAATCTCATTCTCCTATCACTTGCCAATTTTCATTCAGCTAGAAATTCGTTGCAGGGATACTCTTCGCCGAGCAAAGCGGACTTCATTAAACGGAAAATGCCCCTTGACCTCCTTGGTCTCCGGGACGACAAATCTCTTGGCCTCTTGCCAAAAACATCCTAACAACTTCTGTAAATGCATCTTTCCTCCTCTTATTTCGCTCTGATGATTCTGTTGGTAATACTCCAACTGAAAAGGCCAATCACTTTGGCTCCTTAATTTTCTCTAATTCAACCCTGGACGATTCTGGTATATTCCTCTTCCTCCTCCTTCTCTTTCAGGTGTCCTATGCCTTTACTGTCATTTCATTTGATCGGGTGCATGAGCTCCTGAAATCTCTGAACGTTAGGAAGGCGGGGTGGCCCGGATGGCATTCCTCTCCCGAGTTTTGAGGAAGTGTCCTTCCGTCTGACCCCACCTCGTTCAACTATATTCTCTAGCCTCAATACTACCCTTTCAATTCAGTGTTGAAGCGCTTCATATGTCCCAAAAACCTATTCCGAGAAAAATGATGCTGCTCTGATCCTTCTAACCTATCGCCCTATAGCTCTCACTGTATTCTTTCTAAGATCTTTGAAACCCTTCTCAACTCTCACGTTCTTAGATCATCTGGAATCTCTTTCCCTTCTTTCTGATTACCAGTACGCTTTCGGAGCTCGAGATCTACTGGCTGATATTACTTTCTATTTAACAAATTTTATGGTTTTCCGCCCTAATTAAACTACGGGGAGACTTGCATGTTGGCGCTTGACATATTCAAAAGCTTTTGACCGGTTATGGCACGCGTCATTGCTCTCCAAGCTCCCCTCCTTTGGGTTTCCTTCTTCTCTTGCTTACTTATGTTCTAAGCGTTTCTTTCAAATCGCCCAATGTCGGCTGTTGTTGATGGGGACGACTTCCTCTCAGTTTTTCTATTTGTCGCAATAGTGAGGTTTCCTAGGGCACTCTAATGCGTTTTAATCTACTACCTTCGATATTACCTGCTTTTTCCACTCAATGACTCTCTCACCTGCAGATCTAACTCATATCCACTCATATGTCGATGACTTTACCCTTCATTCTTTCAACTCATTTCATTCTGCTCCCTCTTTTACTTCTAGAATTGCCTCTCGTCTTAAGTCCTTTCGATTCTATTCTTGCGTGATCTGGATAGGAATTTTCAGGGTTGGTCGTTCTCAAGCTTTGAAATTTAATTCTTTAAAAACCAACTTCTACAAATCTCTCTCTCTCTAAGACCATTTAACTTTTCTATCTCTTTCAACCGGTCTTTCGTCTCTCCTGTTGAACAATATTAAACATCCTTGGCCTAAACATAAACAAAAAAATGTTTTTGAAAAACCTCAAATCACAGTGGTTGCTAGGGCGCCTCAAAGAAAACTGGAGTTTGTTTAGAGTGCGAGAACTTTATTCCTCTTCTCAGTATTCCACCTATACAGAGTCTCATCCGCCTTGTATTGGAGTACTGCTCTCTTATCTGTGGGGGGCGGGGGCCCTTGGTTTCATCCGGCTTTTGAATAGGTAAGTCAAAGACAAAAACTTTTATAAACTGTTCCTGTATTTATCTATTCACTTGAACCCTTTATATTTGCGGCCGTGTTGGTGCTTTATCCCTTTTCTATAGGTCCTGTAGTGGCATGTGCCCGAGGGAACTAACCATTATCTCGTTTTACGACCCCCTCGTTGCATATAAATGTGCTGTGTCGGCACATGAGTTTTTGTTGATGTTATAACTCCAGACTGGTCGCTGCGGTGCTTCTTTCTTCCTGCCACCTCTATTCTGCTGAATTCTCTTCCATCATCTGTGTTCCCTACCCAATTTAATTTCCCTCACTTTAAAGCCTGTCTGTGTTATATTTTTGCCATTTTTATTATATGGATTTTGAACCATTTTGCACCCTTGATTAGGGTTCTGCCAGTGAGCGGCTGTGGTGACCGTATAAAAAGGAAAGAAAATATAAAAATTCTAACAAGGAATTCCTTAAGCTACTGAAACCCCACAAGAATGCACCTCGACGGTGAACCACTTCTAGAATGCATTTAAAATAGAATAACCGAGGAGCTTGCTCCCTTGACAAAAAAAAAAAAAAAAAAAAAAAGAGAGAGAGGAGAAGGGAAGCCGCCCTTACTGCAACCCCCGGACAACACACAGATAGGGAGGAGGGGGGGTTTTCACAAATAAACCTACTGAAGATGAGGTTTTGGATATGTTAGACTTTGAGTAAGTTCATGGCCGAAATTGTATTAACATCTCATTCACCTTCAAAGAATCACACCAAGGAACCTTCGTAAAAAAAAAACTGAAGAGACAGTCAGCAAGGAGCAAAGATAATTCAAATTTGCAGTCTGTGAAAGAGGAGATTAGGCTCTACGAAAACATGAGAAAAAATAAACAGAAGAGAATCCTTTCATGCGGTGGCATGAAAATGGGCCAAGGTTTTCATTATTATCAGTGCTTGCAGGCAAATAATTATCAGCACCTCCTTCATCAGTCGAGGGAGAGCGTATTTATAGTGTAGGTTAGGTAGGAATGTAAACACCCCAAAAAGGAACAGTCTTTCGCCAGATACTAGTGAAAGCTTAATGTTTTTGCATCACAATGTGTAAATTTTTGAATTTGAGTATTGAATGATATCTATCTTAAAGGAATATTTTATTATGTCATGTTTGAGTAATAGCGTTTTTTTATTTTAACTTTTCGGCTGATTAATTGAGGTCTCTTCTTTCATTATTTTTATTCTTTATATTGTAGCTAGTTAAAGAATCTTCTTGTAAATTGTAATCATGTTAAAACATAAAAGCGAGCTAGCTAAACTTTGTTAATTCGGGCTTTAAAAAACAGGTTCTATATTGAATTTTTAATCAAAAAAAACTACTGAAGTAGATAAAAAAGTTATTAATTTATACAGGCAATTTATTGTCCAAAAGATATATTTTAATTTATAAAATAATAACTTGGGCAACAACCAAATATGAAATAAAAATGACTAAGTATTGTTTGTACAGGCGAATGCAAGCTTGAGTTGTCCTAGCAGATGCACAAATTTCTATACTTATTACTGTGTATTTGACTTTTTCAATTAAAGTATCAGTATCGGTATCGGAACCTATCGGCACCAAAAAAATAGAGTATCGTATCGGTATCGGTATCGGCCTCTTTTCGGGTATCGGTACATCCCAAGTATATTTACTGCTATATATTATATTATATATATACCATATATATAAATATAATATATATAATATATATATTATAATTTATTATATATATAATATATATATATATATATTATGCCTGGCAAAAATTATTGCAACACCAACTTTTTTATGCAAAATTTATATATATATATATATATTATATATTATATATATATATTATTATTATACTATATTATATATTATCTATATATATATATATATATATATATATATATATATATATTATATATATATACGGTATATATATATATATATATATATATATATATATATAATATATATATATAGATAATATATATATATAATAATAATATATTATATAATAATTATATATATATTTTATATATATAATATATATATATATATATATAATATATATATATATATATAATTATATATATATATTATACCGGTATATAATATATATTATATATATATAATAATATATATATATTATATATATATATATATATATATATATATATATATATATATATATATATATATTTAAAATTTTTGAAATTTTCTTGAGTTTAAAATAAATTTTTATTTTCTTTCTCTCCTATATAAAAAAATGGGTTTAAATAGCAATTTTATGTAATTAACAAATTCAGATTAGTATTTTCCAAGCTGTCATGAGGGGAAGAGCATCTTCTGTTGAATATCAGAATTTGTTTCATTTTCTTATTTTATTTTCATTATATTTTTAACAAATTCATCCAAATGTTTCAAACATTAAAAAGAAAAAAAATTATATATACTGTAGTTATTCTTGCATTAAATAAGCAAGAGAATTCAGTGAGAGAAATTGATAAAAAAAATAAAGCTACATCATTCAAACATTTCAAGTTGGCACAAATGCTATTTTGAAGATCCAGATAGCAAGACAACAATTTATTTAATCATTTAATATGAAGAGAGTTCTAGATGATTGGTAGAGTGGTTTGAAAGTAAATGTAGATATGGGTAAGGTTATGGTAGTGAGTGAGGAGAGTGGAATGTGAAGTCATGTTGGATGGTGAGAAATTGAAACAAGTACCTAAGTTTAAATATTTAGGATACATGTTGAATGAAAAGGGAATGGATGATGTAGAATGTAGTAGGAAGTTGTGAATGGTAGGATGGTGGCTGGTGCAATTAAATCATATAGTGGATACAAAAGGACTAAGTTTTGAGGGTGCTAGGGTTTTGCATGAGAGTATGTTGTTACCTGTATTAATGCATAGTAGTGAAACTATGGTATGAAATAAGAGCTATAGACCTAAGGTATAGTGTGTTCAGATGGACAATCTCAGGGGAGTGTTAGGTGTGAGAAGATTTGATAAAAGAAGAATGAACATTTTAGGGAATTGTGTGGTGTGCAGAAGGGCATAAATGAGAGAATAAAAGAGGGTGCATTAAGATGGTTTAGTCATATGGAAAGGTTGTATAATGGTTGGTTAAGCAGATGTATAATGGTGAGTGTGCTGGGAATTGACTGTCTGGGAGACCAAAGGAAAAGTGGATTGAGTCAGTAAAAGAATATTTGAAGGATTGTAATATGAATTTATCAGAGGCAAGAAGAAAGGCACCTAATAGGAGTAAATGGTGTGGTTTTGTGAGGGGTATGGTTGTGGCCTTCACCCTGACTCAGAAGAATAACCTCACATTGATGAGATTCCACAGATTCCGACAAGCTCTCACTTAAGGGGATGGTAGGGGAGGTTTCTTTTGACTTACCTCATGCCCTTCTACTTAGCTATTCTATTTTCCCTGCATGTTATGCCCCAATACCCCGCATCTAGTGGGAAGAGAAGGGATGACAAAGAAATATATATATATATATATATATATATATTATATATATATATTCTATATAAAATACTATTTATAATATATATATTATATATATATAATATATATATATATATGTATATATATATTATACGTAGATATATATATATATATATATATATATAATATATATATTTACTAAATATATATTATATAATATATAATATATTATATATATATATATATGATATATATAATATATATATATATATATATATATATAATTTACAGACATCCTCTTTAACAAAGAGTATCAGTTCATCCAAGAATGTGAAAAATGACTTGGTAAATAAAAATTCTGTTAACATCAGTAAATCTAAGTCCTCAACACCTTCAAATAAATCTTCTAAAATTAGTTCATCATCAAATGCAGCCAGTGAAAAAAAAAAGGTTTTCTTTAGCAAATATAGTTCTTTTCTATTCATATTTTTTTTTCTTTCGTTTATTATCTATTTGTTCTTTGTTCCTCTCTTTTTTATTTATTTGTATTTTTGGTATTCTTTAGCAAATAAAAGTAGTTCTGGTAAATCATCCTTAGAATCTTCAGGTAGTAGAAAACTTGAATCAAAAAAGAAAGAACAGCGGTCTTCACACAAAGATGAAGACTCAAAATCTGAGAAGAGAAAGCTTAACTCAAAGGGGGTATGTCTAAAGATACTTACTTTTCTACAATATATATATATATATTATATATATATTATATATAATATATATTATATAATATTATATATATATATATATATAATATTTATAATATATAATATATATATATATAGGTATATTTTATATATATATATATATATATATATATATATATATATATATATTATATAATATATATAATATATTATATTATAATATATACTATATATATTAATATTATAATATATATATATATATATAATTATATATATATATTATAGTATATATATATAATTATATATAATATATAGTTATATATATATATATATAATATATATATATATATATAATATATATATATATATTATATTATATATATATATATATATATACAGAATCGCGTGAGAAGGGCTCAAAAAACACAAAAGAGGTTTCAAAGACATCCTTAACATCCAGTTCTCGAAATAGTCCCAGGAAAAGCACAAAAGAGATTTCAAAGACATCCTTAACTTCCAGTTCTCAAAATAGTCCCAGGAAAAGCAGCACAGATAACACAAAAAGTAAAAAACATGAAGAGAAGACGAAATCTCAGAAACCATCAAAGTCAAAGAAAATTGATGAAAAAATCGACAAAGCAAAGCCAGAGAAAAGTGAAAAGACCAAACCAGAGAAAACCGAAAAAATAAAGTTAGAGAAAACTGAGAAATCAAAAACAGAGAAAACAAAGCCGGAAAAAATTGAGAAAATAAAGTCAGAAAAAATGGAGAAGACAAAGGCAGAAAAAATTGAGAAAACAAAGCCAGAAATAATTGAGGAAATAAAGTCAGAGAAGATAAAGGCAGAGAAAATTGAAAAAGCAAAGCCAGAAATAATTGAGAAAATAAAGCCAGACATAATTGAAGAAACAAAGGAGCTAGAAAAGCTTTCAAAGAGTGAAGATTCGCCTGTTAAAGGTAATCAGTCTTTTATGACTCCCAGTATATTCTTTATTAATACAAATGAAATGAACATAAATATATATATATATATATATATATATATATATATATAATATAATAGATATATATTACTATATAATAATATATATATATATATAATATTATATATGTTATATTAATTATGATATATATATATATATATATTATATAATATATATATACCGTATATATAAATTGCAAATGTGTGAAGTGAATTTTTTTAATTGCAGAAAAAGGAGAAATTGATAGGATCGAAAAACCGATTGAAATTGACAATAAAGAAAAGTTATAGGAAAAAGATCTACCTGAGTATGATTAACGACTACGGTTAATCCTATGATTTAACAGCTGCTGACAACATTAGAATCAGGTAATTTTTACCATTATTTAGGATAGCACAGACTGAATAATATGATTTAGAATACCTCATTTCACAAACTTAAATGTTAAATGCAAAGTGTTTACTCACTTAATCTTCCTTGAAAAAAAAAAATCTCGGATATATGAAAACATAGAAGTTGAGAGAAAACCTAATGGACTGCTAATGTGGTAGCGTGTGCATCGATTATAACCTCATATTCAGTTTGGTATTGCAAAACTAGAGATGCCTCGGCCGCCTCTTGGAACGCAAAACGTGATACCCTAGCTGCGAGAATAAGCCAACAACATGCGGTGAACAAGATCACAAAGGCAGAAAAAATATAGTAGTATAAACAAAACGCAGAAACTCTGTTGAAGGATAAATAAAGTTCTGAGAAGAATGAAAGCAGGAAAATGTATGAAAAAGCAAGCCAGAGAAATGAGAGAAATAAAGCCAGACATAATTGAAGAAACAAAGGAGGTAAAGGTACACACATATATAAGAAGATAGAAAGATAATCGCCTGGTTATAGGTAAATCTTCAGTTGGAACGAATTATAAAGCAAGCAAAATATTGTAAGTTATGAATATATATTTCATTATATTATATAATTCAATTTAAATAGAAAATTTTATTCCATCTAATAATATAGGTATATGAGTTATATATCTATCTAAAAGACTGTTGTTATGAGATTATAATTAATATATTATATATAGTTTAATTATAAACTCATTATATAATTGAAACTTATATATATATTTATAAATATATATATATTAAATATATTGTAATATATTAATATTATTATGCGCTCTATATATATAATTTATATAAATATAATGGTTTTATATAATTAGATATGATATAAATTACCATTATGTAAACGCCCCCAGGGAGTCATTTTATTCCCTCTCCTCTGATCTTATCCCAATTCATGTATTAATTGTATTAATATTGAATTATATATTATATAATAAATAATACTCGTAGTTATATAAATGCATAATACAGTGTTATGTGTATGTGACAATTGATGTAATAGGTAGTGAATTTGTATTTATATTTGCAGATAATAAAAGGACAAACATTAAGTAATACGATTCGAATAATAACCTCGTAAGTTATTGCTCAGAAACATATGATTAATAAGAAATATATATATATATATATATATAGTATAAAATAGATATATTATATATAGAATATAGTCATATAAAGATCTACGATCATGATTAATTAGATTTAAATACTAACTGTAACGTGATATTGTATTATTAAATATATGTATATAAAATATAATTACTATATCCTAACATTATTTAAATTTATCAATACGTTTTCTATAGTATTATTAACTATTTAAGTAATTAATGGATAATATTTAATTATTATTAATTAATAATTATAGTAGATAGCTATAGTATCAATTAATTGGGTAACCATAGTCATTTTATAGATAAAATCCAAAAGTGATGAGATCTTAATTATGTAGTTAAATTTACTTATTCATTATTATTTATTTCATTATTTATCATTTATAGTGATTATTTCAAACTTATTATATTATATAAATGTTTGATTAAAATTGATTATTCAATTAATAAGCTAACACTACTAATAATTAATTATTTATTATTCATCCTTCTCTATCGACTCTATAATGATTATTCATGCTAAAGAAAGTTTGGGCAGTCTTCAGTAGGTATTTAATTGACATCTGCCCTATATGAGATGTTAAGTAGGCATTGTGGTGGATTAGTTTGATAGAACTCCTAGGTGTTCATCCTCAATTGCTTTCATCACGTAATTTGTTGAGGTAGATGTAGAATAGTATATTATATTATGATAAATTAACATATTTCTTATACTTACATCTCCATATATAATATAATAAATCTTTCACATTCACGTCTTATTCATCAATACATACCGTCTCATCTCTCGATAGATATGATTTACATAAGATCATAGTAATGTAGAAAAAGTATATAGATAGTAGGGATTGATTCAGGAGAAAGGAATAAAAAGAGGATAACATGATATGGATTATGAGTGTGATTTGGACGAGGATCGTATGAGTTTAATGCTTGTTGAATCATGATAGCTCGTGTATCTGTCTTTTTATGATGTTGAGTACCCTTAATATATCTTTTAGTTTTATGATAGGAGATTTAATTATATATATATATAAATTAGTAGTAGTACTGGTAGTATTTCCTTCTTTATATATATCTTTATAGTTTTATGTAGGTAGATTTATTCTATGTGTAAATATAGTCTAAGCCGAAGAAAGTATGTATTTATTTATTGTATGTTATATATATATTATATATATATAAAATCATCACCAATCACCCACCTTCGTCCTCCCCAAGGCGACATCTACACGCTCGTTGGGGGTAAAAGTGCGAGCACGACTTTCCCACTCACCGACCAATTATTTAGTGTAAGGGGAGAGAAGATGTTAATAAATGATTAGATAGTTAGCGGCTATCTCATAGTATTATGCAGTTATAACTAGCTCATATATTATTAATATTCGACCTGCTAGTAAGGTTTGTAGACGTTATATATATATTAACCCTGCTAAAAGAGATATGCAGCCAGCTAATTTTATTCTACCTTCATACCTCTAGCTCCACTTTTTTTTATCCTTCAGACTCAGTGTTAGTTTTTATTGAGATGTAGAACACTCGCACAGTGCGAGAAGTAAAGTCTCCAGCTTTCTAGAGCTGTTCGGAACTGGGTAATCTTGACGACTATATATCTAAAGGACCTCATACTCATTTATTGGTACAATCGCGTCCAATGTGATAGGCGTATATTCCATCACTTGGCACCAGGTATATTGGACCAAAACCCTATTAACCCTACCTCTATATACAAATAATAAATCCCTATGACCTTTTCACTATCTTAATTTTATGCACTTTCTTTCATCGGGCCTGCTGCCAACTCACATTTCTTCTGCCTCCATGGCAATTTCCTGTTGTACTGACTCAATATCATTATTTTTTTCTTTGGAGTCTAGGATTTCGTCTCCCAGCCGGTCAATTCACGCTTAACCAACCGACGTATTCATCCTTCCTTTGCCACGTGACCAGTCCATCTCAATACAGTGTAACTGTTCAATTGTTATTTGCTCTGTCACTTTTAACTCCATTTTCTTTCAACACACAACAATAAGCTGTTATCCTATCTGACTGTGCTCACAATTCATTCCTCATTTGATTCATTCTTCTCACAACTAACACCCTAAAAATGCCTACTTTGAAAGATTGTCCATCTGTGCATATATTTTATTCGATGCATTTCATCTATACCATTCTTGATTTCCAGGACGAGCAAAAATTATAAAGTGACTATAGATAAATACACTTTTATAAGCATCCTCTACATGTAAGACCCCTGGCCGCATCCAGAGTTGTCACTTTTACAGTCACCAAAAGTTTAATTGCTCCAACCCACTATGCCCCTCTTACTCATTTCACACCAACTTTTCCTACTACACCTCCATCTCTCTCGTTCGCCTTTTCATCCAACCTTTATTTCTGAAGTATTGTACTTCGAGCTTGTCTGTTGTTCAAATTCCAAGACATAACGACTGATCCTCACTCCAGCAAACCCTAACCTTACTCTTATCGCTACGTTTACTTTCAAATAACCCTTTTAAACATCCTGTTCCTCATACCAATTCCTGTCTCAAACTCTCTTCAGAAATACAGAACCAAATCATTCCGCATTAAATGGTAAGCCCTCCACTCTTTCCATTCTCTATCATTCAAACACTTCCCCCGCCACCCCCACCTGCTATTCTTTCATAATCCCCATCCAGTATACAAATTGAATAGATCAAGGAGACTAACCCATTCCCTGCCTTCACTTCGCTGGATTAATAATGTAACCGAATCCACTTTCAACTCCATTTATTCTTACACACGCTTCACTATCGTCGTACATACTTTTGATTCAATTCAGAAGCCTACCACCAACACTGGTAATCACTTACACACCTCGCCAAAGACCTTTCCCTATTAATACGTACGCATGTATGCTGTTGCAAGCCGATAAAACCTTAAACACAGTTTCTTCCTTCTTCTGTCTTCATTGTCTCAATCATTTGTTTCAATGTAAAGATTTGATCGCACATCCTCTACCACTTCTAAACGCCCTTGTTCTTCACCAATGAATCTTTCAGTAGCTCGACGAACTCTTTCGGACCCAAAATACCAGCGAGTATACACTCCCTACAACACTCAACAAACTAATGCCCCTATAATTCCTTAAGTTACCCTTATATAAGGGTACTATTACTATACTTTTTTTCATTCATCCATATCCGAACTTGGACCTATACCCTAAATGAAGCTTTGTTACACAATTTCAAATCCAGTCAACCATCATTCACATAGTTTCTCTTTTGAATCATTCACCATGTAATTCATCTATACCTGCAGATTTTACAACTATTCTCCCCTCTACCATTTACTTCATTTAGCTTACTAATGGAACTCATTCCTAAAAGAAATACCTAGTATTTCTTTCTGTGCACCATCAACCAACACCACATTTCATTCACCCCTCTTCATTTACTGCGATTTTATTACCAGATTTTTCTGAACTAGTTCCCTCCCACACTTAGGTCCTCACATCCATATTTCCTCAAGTTTACTCGACAGAGCATCACAGTCCCTATTCTATATATCCTTAAGCAGATTCCCCTATATTCTCTCCTTCAAACTTTCGCTTACTTTCCTTCCAGAAGATCTTCCATTCCTTTGAAGGTCCCCATTCAAATCACCAGCATAAACTGCTCATTTACCTCTTTTTTTTTTTACCTCCTATTGGGTATTGCATCTTTTAGTATTTCCTTTTTTCTTCCTTAGTATATAATTTCTAAACATGATGCCTTTGAAATCTCATGCGGAGCTACCTTATATATCAACACGCGTTCTTTTTAACTATTCTAAATGTATCCATCACCTCTTTCATTTCACATCTACTTTTGCTTGTTAAAACATTCTTTATTTCCTACTTTTTGAGCTACAATCCTACATATATCTTTTTGCGTATTTTCAACATTGTGACCTTCCCACACATCAAGTTTCAAGCTTTGTTCTCACATTCAACTGATATTTATTTAGCAATCTTCTCTTAAAATGTTAAGCTTATGAAACTTTGTTTAACTTGTAATACTATCTTTCTTAATCCTCCCCACTATCTTTCCCGTAACGGCTTCCTGTACTCCAAGCCCCCACTCTAACTTAATTTTACATATAAAACAACATAACGTATCCTTAATATATCACCATTTCACTTAACCCACACTGATTTTTATATAGCAATCTCGAATAACTACATAACTTGTATACATCGACTCTCTTCACCACACCATCATCTCAAAATCGATAGTCATATTTGTTCACCTTCGAGCGTCGCCATTCTCTATTAACCATATCACCAACTCTTTCTAGATACGTTCATGAATAGATTTTAGTTGTATTTTAACACAAAAGGTATTTTGAATGAGCATTATCTATAAATGAAAATGTGTGCGAGTGAGACACCTTGCTCTAACTTATTCTCATTTTCTCCCAATGCGCCCCCACATAACCATATTCCTGTATTGATTATACCTATCACCTTTTGATCGCCATATTTCCAAACTCATTTGGTAAGGTTATCATCACAGGTCAACTCACATACTTGTCAATTCTTATAGTGCTCCTACTTAGCTCCATCTCAAAACATCATTTCAGTATATTTATCATCGTAATGCTTTAACTTTCTCCCTACTATTATATATTTTTAGTTATATATACCTCTTGATACTATTTCTAATAAAAGTGTAAAGATAAAAACATAGTTCAAAACACTTCATGTGCCTCTTATGCTTTTAGTTCGGCAAAGATTATGTAATTATTAATACCAAAAACGGGGGTCATTCATGAATTTATGAACTCTTCTCTCACACCTCGACTCACATTTCTTCTCCCACCAACTGAGTTCTACATACTTCACACAATTCATCATTTACACCATTCGCCTTCATCTATTGGTTCAGTCACAGCGATGCTCGCCAGTGCTGGTCCTCTTTTACCCTTTGTTATAATAGCAGTCATCACCTCTCTCCTCTGTTCCTCGAACATTGTATTTCCTTTATACATTCCATGTTACGCATACCGACTCATACAGTTTTGCGTCGAAAACCCTGGAAGAAGCGTCGTCTAAGCGGCGATTCACGACCTTTTCCGAGCGAGCATGCATTAGGCCATTTCTGGCAAAAGACAAGTCGTTCAGTGGGCAGCAACCTAAGCTACCGACGGTCCCTTGGAGTCGCATTCACGGACACGCAGCATAGCCTTGTTTGGCAATTTCTTTCTCCCCACTCAGAGATATAAGGGATAGGATGTCTGTAAGAGTATTTCTAGAAGAGGGGTGTAGGATATACGTTTGTGTATATGTTATGGGGATATAGGGTGAATGTCTGTAAGATGCGTTGCTGAAGGATGAATGTGGATATGAAACACGAGAGAAAGGGCAACCATTACGGCATTTGGATGTCATGGGAGACTTCTACACCGCCATAGCCAAAAATGGAAGGATAATTCAATCGGCTTCGAGTACGCCTACCCTGATACTGTCTCCCGATGTAAGTAGTACCTATATTATATACATATATATATATAAAATAAGTATATCCTTATTAATTTTATAGCAAATATTAATCTGTACTTCTTATGCTATACTCTTCGCCTCGTGTGTGTGATATATATATAGTAGACAGAAGGTGCTATAATACCTAATGCACACGTTCAGTAATAACTTAATCCACAATCATATATAATCCC
>JABUQX010135894.1:27500-29064 GCA_015478945.1 Trachelipus rathkii | reverse complement strand
CGGTAGTGCTTCGTTCGATGATTCTCAAGATGGGTGTTTAACCGTTTCGCATTTATCGTGAGAAACCTTTCATATTTACTGGAATTATACTTCATAAATATATATATATAAATATATATATATATATATATATATATATATATATATATATATATATATATATATATATATATATATATATATATATATATATATATAACTATATATATATATATATATGTATAATATATATATATATATATATATATATATATATATATATATATGTATATATATATATATATATATATATATATATATATATATATATATATATATATATATATATATATATATATATATATATATATATATTATAATAATGTATAGAAAAAAATATATATATATATATATATATATATATATATAATATATATACATATATACTCTTATATATATATATATATATATATATATATATACTCGAAAAATGAGCATGAAAAAAGCTATGGTATTCAAATATAATATTTACAGTATGTAAAACTAATCTTATTGCCTCATGCTTCTTTTAAGAACTTTTTTAGAGGTGTTGATGCAATGATGTTGATGCAATATTTAATTATTATTTTATTACCACTCAAGGGTAGTGGGTTACTTGGAATAGAACCCACCGTATAAAAATGTTCGCATGCCGTGCATTTTTATCATGAGTTCCGATATATTTTACTCGCTATTTTACTAATTAATGACATTTCTGGGCAAAAAAAGTTTGAAAGTCGCATTTTAGAGGATTTTTGCGTGATTGTTAAGGGCATGATCCAATATTTTAGATGTTGGGACCCCATTTTAGCCCCCACCTGAAAATGGACATCAAATTCGGAATTATTAGCAGCCGATTTTGACCCTATAAACACCAAATTGCAGCTTTTTTTGGCCTCTAAAACGTTGTTTTCCGGTGTTTTTCTGTGTCTGTAGTCATTTTCAAAATTTTCAATTTTTCAAAACCATGTTTTTGACATTTTCGTATCAACTTCAGAATTTTTTCGAAATGACTTCAAACTTGAAATATGCATAGATGGGTCCGTTACCTACAAAATGCACTGATTATTTTTTCGATTTTTTGAGTTTTGTGCTCAGCGTTGTCCAATTTCCAAACCCACTTTTTTTGGATTTTGAAATGAAAAATTGCGATAATTTTTTATCTGTTTGGGCAAAGTGGATGAAATTTTCACATATGTGGTCTGGGGAGAGGCACATTTTTACTTAGATAATTTCTTTGTATATGCATTAGTTTTTGGATTTCTTCATGGAACAAATTTTCAAAAATTTGGGAAATTTTTAAAAATTTTCTTTTGAGTATACAAAAAAAAATATCTAAGTAAAAGGTCTATCTCATAACTATACAAGCCCTGGAAATTTGATGTTGATCGGATATGGAAAAAAATATCTTAATATTTCACTTTCTGGAACGAATAAGTTTTTTGAAAAGTGAAATATTGATATATTTTTTTCTGCTTATCCGATCAACATCAAATTTTCAGAACTGTATAGTTAAGCAGAGATAGACCTTTTTACCAGATGGTGC
>JABUQX010135894.1:20000-22500 GCA_015478945.1 Trachelipus rathkii | reverse complement strand
GATTTATCTCGACCTCCTTTTTTATGGTGATTGTAAAATGTTTTTGCACAAATCTCCTTTTTCTCTTTCACAATAATTTCCTCCTAATAGAGACGCCGTTTTACGACTGACAAAACTCACAATCGTAAATTAAGACTCGCTTAAATAGGGCTATTCAGACCCATTGATACACACTGAGAAATAAAACATCCGATGCCCATTAATTTACACTGAGACTATTTTTATTATTCTTAATAGTGTTTCTAATAATAATAATAATAATAATAATAATAATAATAATAATAATAATAATAATAATAATAATAATAATAATAATAATAATAATAATAATAATAATAATAATAATAATAATATCTAAAAAGTTTTATTTCTTTCTATATATATATATATATATATATATATATATATATATATATATATATATATATATATATATATATATATATATATATATATATATATATATATATATAATGATAAAAATTACTTTTTATCAATAAATGACGTGAGCCCTTCAACTTTTAAGACGTTGAACATAAATTCTTCATTTATTGATAAAAAAGCCACTTTTACCATTAAAAATTAAGCAGTTTCAAAATAACAGTCACATCTACCAAAATGTTGTCAACAAACCTTATGCGACTTGAAAGAAATAAAAATATCAGCATTCGAGAAGCTGACAACAGAGCTGGAATTTGATTCGTATTGACTTCATATACATAGGGAATGTTTGTTGAATGATAATAACACGTAAGAAAAACTTATAAATAACCCATTGAACTCTCGAACACATATATCATCAAAAATCAGGTTATAAAACTGTTACCTGCGGACATTTTTAAAAACCTAACAGTAACCAATCCTACACTTCAATACTTCTTCAGAATACCAAGGATACAGACAGAAATTATACTATTAAAACCAATTATTTCATGTTCTAATGACAATTTCAACAAATTAAATAAATGGCTAACAAATATACTCTCACATTTTCTTGGAAAAATCTCATCTTCACATATCAAAAATACTCAACATTTGCGAAATTTAATAAAACACGAAATACCATACAACCATAAATTATAAGTTTTGACGTTACAGTTCTATTCACAAATGTTCCTATAACCCAATTACTCGAATGTTTAGGTCAATATCTAGAATACACATATTACTTACAATACCTCAAAGAAATTGTTTAAACTAATTGAAATTTGGATGCCAAAAAAAACTTTTTCCCGTAATTATAAATTTTACAGACAAATTTTCGGTGCCGGTATAAGAAGTAGTCTCATTCCAATCTTGGCAATTTATACATGAAATATTATGAAAACAAATTACTCCCAGAAATATACAACCAAATATTTTCCTATCTTCCTGACGGTTGTTCCTAGCAATTTTGATACAACAGTATTTATCATACAACTTGAAAACCCCACCTAATCACTTAAATTCACTATCGAAACTCAATCAGATAATAAAATAGCACAAAGGATGTAGTGTCTGCGCATAATTTTTTTTCCAGTCACATCTGTCATGTCTCGTCCAGCTTCTGTCTTCCTGCCGTATTTAATCTATCTGACTTTAAACCTATTTCACCTGACACAGCTGCGTTTGGTAGGGTTAGTAAGGGATTTTGTCCTTTTTATTATTATTTGACATCCTCTCCTCCATTAGAGCTTTGCCGGTGATTGTGGTGATAACTAAAAATGAGAACACACTAAGAAATACAGGAATCAAGAATATATGTAATAAATTACGCTTCAATTTCCAATATCTTTTGTATCAGATTAAGGAACGTAAACCAAACATTGTGCCCTCTCAGACTTTTCTCTCAATCTCTACCAATATGGAAAAGATTATATGTTCAGTATCTGTATCTCTGTAAGATATATGAAGAAATGCAGTTAAAAGCAATTTTATTTTTTTGATCTTATAACTTATATTATTTCAATTATTATTTATGTTGATATTCTATTTCAATTTTCTTTTTTTTTTCTATTTCAATTTTTATCTTTTTCAATTTTTCTATTTCTATTTCAATTTTTCTATTTCTATTTCAATTTTTCTTTTTCTTTTTTTTCTTTCTATTTCAATTCTCTTGTTCTTTTTTTTTTTCTTTTTCTTTTCTTTTTCTTTTTCTTTTTCTTTCTTTTTATTATTATTATTACTATTATTATTATTATTACTATTATTATTATTATTATTATTATTATTATTATTATTATTATTATTATTATTATTATTATTATTATTATTATTATTATTATTATTATTATTATTATTATTATTATTATTATTATTATTATTAGAAACACTATTAACAAAATAAAAATAGTCTCAGTGTAAATTAATGGGCATCGGATGTTTTATTCCTCAGTGTGTATCAATGGGTCTGAATAGCCCTATTTAAGCGAGTCTTAATTTACGATTGTGAGTTTTGTCAGTCGTAAACGGCGTCTCTAATAGGAGAGAGTAGCTGTGAAAAGAGAAAAAAGGAGATTTG
>JABUQX010135894.1:0-12500 GCA_015478945.1 Trachelipus rathkii | reverse complement strand
ACCCTAGAATACACCTATTAATTTGGTATCCAAGAAAAAAAATATTTCGATGCATTTATCTGGAATGATTTGCAGTTGTAATTCTTTGATTTCCTTTGGAATAATTACCGAGATGAATTTCTCTGGCATGGAGTCCTGCAATTCATTTCCAATCCCTTCAAATAAAACATAAACTTTGGGTTTTTTTTTCATTATCTTCAAATCACAGAGATGTAAAGTCAATTCAAAAAGACACTAAAACCTCTTTACTCCATGGGAAAAAATGCAATGATCGTTTTGTTTTGTTTTTTCTTTTTCATGTTACTTTTGGAACTGTGAAAATAAAATGCTAATTATAAATTTGTCTTTCTTTTAAACTCCTAATATTTTCCACACGGCTAATTTGTTATCTGTTACTGAAGATCTCTTCACCCCAGTCTTTTGCCCATAGAAGAAGTTCTTGATTAATTATTTATCTTGAAAATTGTAAAGTCTGCAATTTGTAATGTTATTTTTTCAATTCTGTCTGTCTAAATGAGAAAAGCAAAATGCGTTATTTTGCAAGCTCTTTTCTATGTCGCTGCCCGATTGCATTGCAGTATCTATTTAGTACAGATTTTGGAGTCCCAATATCTCGAGAAAAGAGCTACGTTAGTGTGATATGCTCTATAAGTAAAATAATCATCTTTATCCCTCTTCAAAACATCAAAAAAGTTAAAAGAGGAATTGTTTTTTTTTTTTTTTTTTTAATATAATTCTTTTTTTTTCATCAAAAGGTTAAAAAAGAAAAAAAATAAAAAAATTTCAAATAAAAATTTGCTCTAATATTTTTATTGCTCATCCAATCTACATGATATTTTCAAATCGAAAATATTCTGAAATTTTCATTGTATCGTTTAATAATAGAAACAGTTATATAGCACATTGGATCTGAAAAATTTCGCTACATTTTCTGCAACAAAAAAAAAAAAAAAAAAAAAAAAAAAAAAAAAGTAAGATTGTTTTTCTTTTCTTGATGTTGATTAGAGGAGGAATAAATCTGCAATTTTGCTTCAAATATATCTATCTGATGTAGGTTTTTCTCGAGATATTGACACTTATTATCTGGCACAAAATTGGTATTGTTAAGGAAATGGGACTTATACCCAAATGGTGGACAGGAAATTGGGCAGACAGGAAAAAGGGTCGACCTTGTAAAAAAAAAATCTGGTTATTTAGAGTTTCTCTAACGAATCCAACAAAACTTAACTTAACCTAATTTAACCTAACTTAACCTAACCTAACCTAACCTAATCTAATCTAATCTAACCTAACCTAATTTAACCTAACCTAACCTAGCCTAACTTAACCTAACTTAAGCTAACCTAACCTAACCTATCCTAACGCCTGCGGCGGGCTGTATGGGAATTTTTTATGATGGCGTGTCAACCCTTTTTCCTGTCAACCCAATTTCCTGTCAACCATTTGTGTTAGTTTCCAGGAAATGGTTTGAGATACAGAAAGACTATCGAAATATGGGATGCAACTTCCGAAGAATTACTTTTCTGATTTTCTTTCAGGCAAATCGATTAAAAATTTAAGAAATTATATTTCCTTTACTAAATCCAAACCTTCCCAAAATTCCATTTAAGATGCCATTTATATTTCCTCAACTCTCTCCAACTCCTCTAGGTTTAGCATTGTAATGTCTCCAAAATATGCGAATTTCTCTCTCTCTCTCTCTCTCTCTCTCTCTCTCTCTCTCTCTCTCTCTCTCTCTCTCTCTCTCTCTCTCTCTCTCTCTCTCTCTCTCTCTCTCTCTTTCTGAGCGCAATGCTATATTCCCTTCCCCCAGCTCAATGTGAATCTCAAATCGTATGCAAACGAGCTTTCAGCTTTCAATGGTATTTTAAACTTGTGTTTCGGAGCTTTCACTCTTTCCCTCACGTCAATCAACTAACAAATTTTTTCCTTAATAGATGAGCTTTTTAATATATGCCGTAATAGAGAAATACCTTTTAACCCACTTACTGTTGTTGAACCACCTTAAATTCTTATTCTTTCAAAGTATTCAAATCTCTCCCCTACAGAGAGATATAGAAATTCCTTTAATTAAGCTATACTTAATTAATCTTTATTTTTAACTTAATTAATCTTTCATTAAATATAAAAATTATCGCTACGGTAAGTACTTTGTAAGAAAAAGGAATTTAATAGCCTGGAAGAAAGTTTTGATTTTAAGGTTTCTTACTTTCGGTCACTTCATCTCTTTGTATAACATTTGCTTTGATTTCATTTTCAGTCGCTCAAAAACACATATTACAGACGTCAACTATTCATTCTATTAATATATAAATAATGGTGTTCCTCAAAGTTCTCAACAATGGTCGACTTTGTCTACTTTTATTAACCACCGTCACTACTTCAAAAGTTCGCTCTTATACCAATGCTTAAACTATCCATTCATTTTTCTGTTTGAAAAGCATATCACTCAACCGCGAATTGCAGACATTTCTGATCTTTATCATAAATGAAAATAGGAAAAGGAAAATATGGTTGTTTTTGATGACTCAAACACTCAGTTTATTCAATTATGTATTCGAAATAATATTTTATGTAACCATAATTTCTTTTTCGGAAAAATGCAACCCAAACGACTGTCCGCCTTTAATATTCCTAGTGTTTCATTTTCTCATGATCATTCTAGGAATTACATTGCTCTTTATATATATATATAGTATATATATATATATATATATAGTCAACGTATCTGTACCAAATATATATCACTAGACCTCTAATAGATAATATATATATATATATATATATATAATATTTACTATAATATTATATAATATTTATATCATATACCTTCTTTTATATATATATAGGTAAGTATATATATATATATATATATATATACATATATATTGATAATAGGATAATATATATATATATACTATATACATATATATATTACTATATAATATAATATATCATTATACAATATATAAGATATATATATATATATATTATAAGTAGGATACAATAATACATATATATAGATATATATAATGAATATAGTAGCATATGTCAAGCTCATAAATATATCTATATAATATATATATATATATCAGTATATATGTAATCTTGCCACCCCAGCGATATATATATAATAATATATATATGATAGAAGAGAGAGAGAGACGAGAGAGATGAGAGGAGAGAGTCAAATGCTCCTAGAACTCAAAAATCTCGCAAAACGAGACTCAGCAACCTCGGAAAACCTCCACCTCGGGTGTTACAAAACAGAATTCTACATAGAATGACCATAATACGTAATGATATATATAGTATAGTATATATAGTTACGTACTCGTAGTAAATCTTATCGTAACATTCCGTAGTATATATATATTCCATATTTTATATTCGTAGATTTGAAGGTGCTAATTAATATATATAATACTTTATACTATTAATATAGTCCTATACTATAGTGAACGATATAAATCAATAATAGTTTTTATACAGTGAGATAATACGCTTAGTATACTAGTAAATATATTATATAACGATTATAATATATATATAGATATTGTTGTCCGCTAGATATATATATATATAAATATTATACTATATATAATTTTATTTGATAAAATATATATTAAATATAGTATATATTTATAACTCATGTGATCTAGTCAATACTATAAATAAGTACTATATATAAGTATATTATAATGCTTATAGTAATATATATATATTACTGACGATAATTTAATCCATAAGTAATTGCTATATATATATACGCCGTAGTATAGATATAATACATGTTTATATTCTCAGATTGATCGAGGTGAGGAGAAAGTCGAATCATTATGTATTCTTGAAAATAGTTTTTTAGTATTAAAAACTAAGAATATGCAAGTATAACTCAAAACATGAATAAACACAGTACTGGTTAAAGTAAGGTTACCAAAAGACAGGGGGTTTGGGGGGGAAACAGAAAGTAAGAGAGAAGGCCACAAATATATTGGGTGAAGCCGTTTGAGGTGTGGGTGGCAGAGGCCGAAGGGAGAGAGATTTGGACCTTGATCCGTTTCGTTCTCTAATATTCAGTGAATCACACATCTCTGGCAGTCTCAGGGGAGCTGCGACGGACCGTCCGCCTCGCTTATGAGGGACACTATATAACGTTGATATAAATCAGTTATGATTATCTTTACACCCATTGGAAAAGTAGTATTTAAATAGGCTTTTCAGGCATAGTATGTTCCCGTTTACAGCTCTCGAGGTGATAACTTTCGTTTTAGCAAGATAGAATTGCAAAGTATTCTTTTATTAGTTGCCATACTCTTTACAAGGGATTATTATTGATTGGACAGTCTCTCACCTATTTTGAATTATTAGTTTATGTGATTATTATTATTAGTATTATCATTATTATTTAGTTATTATTATTAATTTATCTACTTTATTATTATTATTCATTACTTATTATATATCTTATTATATTATAATATTATATAATATATATAAATCAATTATATACGTTGACTACCAATTACTTAGTAATCAATATTTATTACACTCAATGATACTATATATATAATATATTATATATATAATATAACGACTCTAGTTATATATATGTAGTACTGGTTCCCATAGTCTCCTAGGAGGACCTAAATAAATTAACCATATATTTTGATATATATATTCACATAATATTAACATAATAATGAATAATAGTAGTATATGTAATTACTGTAGTATTACTCATACTTAAAACGTATATGCCCGGTATATAATATATATTCACATGTATATATAGCATATCATTGGTATTAGCTCATTATTATTACTACATATATATAATATATATATTATATATAATTCATTTACTTATTGATTATTAAAGGTATGTAGTCATAAGATAGACCTTAAAGATTGAAGTAGCTAAGTTTTCTGTGAGATATAATATTATATATAATTGTTCACCTGTCAACCATTTTCATTCTCGTTGCGGAAGCAGATGTAGTGATGAATGTCACCCTTTCTCTCGCATCGGTAATGAGGATATTTAGTGTGGCACATTCCGCGGATTGCGGATGTTTTCCATTTTCTGTAGATGAACAAGAGATATATAGTTTTGAATATATAAAACATAGAATATATAGTAATATAGTCTTACATATATAGGGCATTTCAAATGTCGCTATGTAAGAAAATTCCTCTTGACACAGCTATTGTGTTATGTTGAAATATATATATATAATATGAGCTATATAATGAGAAGATGTGTGAAGTACTTAGTACTTATATGTATTGGAATATATATTTGAATGATCTAATTTTAAAAGATAGTGAAAAGTAAAATTAATAAATTTGATTAGTTAATACGTAACCATGTAATAACTAGTGTCCAGGTGAAGGCCTAGGCTAATTCATAGAAGTGTGAGTCATTTCTCATAAATATGTGTCAATTGAGTTAAGAAAATGTCTACTAATATAATGTATATTAGTGATGCTATACTATATAGGTATATATAGGTATCATACAGAGTCCTATAAATACCCTCCATTACTATTTCTTAATTTCTAATCCTTCGTTTTATTATGTCTATTAAACTCATTGATCCTCCGAATTTCGGTAGTTGTGTCTGAGATATTATATTATTAATACCTATATATAGAAATATAACTATGTATATAGATCAAGATATACCATCATACGGTGTACTATCATATTGAAGTGCAACGTAAATATAATATATTCTTGGCACTGAATATAGCATAGTTTAAAGGCTTTATTATTGCTTTCTAAAAATTTTAATTAGAGGGTGCGATATATCCGTTATTAGAGGATTAATGATCTAACCTAATGAGTCACTGGTAATAGTATTGACATACCGATTCTCCCCCTCTTTGGAAGATTCTCATAACGCGGTATGATTGTCACTTATTCATATATCTTATATCTATTACTAGGTACAGAAGTGATGAACTGGAGACCCGTAAGTATGACATGAGAGATCGCAGCGAACATCTTCTGTAGATTGGATGTACTGAACCGCCGATACACCCGAAGTCGCGTAAAGAGTGAAGACTAAAGAAGCGAGTAGTGTTCTCTCTTAAATATCGAGAAGAGAATAAAATGGCACCGGAATGACCGGGAGACAAGAGGAGATTAACTGACGAACGTCAGATGATAACTTGAAAGGATCAAAGATTCGTAGTGATAGGATGGCTAGATCCGATGAGTAAAAGTCCATATCCTTGAGAGAAGGAGATGTCACGACCAGAGACGGACGACGATAGAGAACAGCAGAGAGACAGAGTGAGAGGAGAAGAGATAGAAATTGGATGCGAGAGAGAAGGTTAACTGAGGAGAGGAGCGACCTCCCTAAGTGTCAGCACCAGATGATGTACGGAAGAGAAAGAGACAACGAGAGACTAACCGCAGGATTAGGCGGAGAAACGAGAGTGACTGTTACAGGAAACATGGCACCGATTAGACAGACGACGTGAGATGAGAGCCCAATCATCAAAAGCCGTGCATGTACGGAGGATAAACAGAAAACATTAGGGCATTTTGTGCGGGCCGTATATAGCGGTTGACGCATTCGGCGCATGGTATGGCGACCTTCAATGCACCCCATAGTCTCTCGCACGTTCATATACACAACCGCCGGCAGGTGCATGTAACACCGTCGCAGGAGTAGGCGCAATGTAAAAACATCTGATTTAACCCTTGTTTGACGAGCACAACACCCTTTTGAAGCAAACATCGAGTAGTCGATCACATGGCGTTTGGGGCCAATAGAAGGCAGCTCTCATCACTATTCAGCTTCCGGGTATTGACATTCGCATCGCTTACAAAAGTGAGGGACTACTAAGTCGCCGGAAGGGCAGGTGAGCTCGTGAGGGTTCGAAGGATACGTCCGCCCTATCACTTATAATTATCTGCAGGCAAGCGCAATGCTTTATTTGCCAATGCTGTTCTGATGTACTTCTGGTCTCGTGTTCGTACCTAAGTGGCGGCCATGCCTATAAATTTGAAACTTTAATCTGGTATATTTCCGGCGGCCCGGCGATTTTGAATGTATGAAATACGGCTGTTGTTGTAGGATGGAAGGAAACACGAGGCGAAGATAAACTCTACCGAGAAAAATAAAAGTGATTAATAGAGGGAGAAATGTGAGGAAGGTTGAATGGAATCGTATGTAGAGGAAAGAGATAAATTTGATGGTGCTTTTTGTGACTAGAGAATCAAAAGCGTGAAGAGGGGAAGTTGGTGAAGACGAAGAGGTGGTGGATGAGGAAATGTGTGTGAGTGCTGGAGTGAAGCGAATGAGAGGAGAGGAGAGAACGGAGTTTGCGATTCTGATGAGAGTGATCTGTAAAGAGGGACAGTGAATACGATAGAGGTTATGAAGCATATAGGGAGAGGCATAGAAAAGTGCTGAAGGGAGATTATAACAAAATTAGAGATGTGTGACAGCGGAAATAAACGGTGCCTCTATGATATTCAGATGTTGAAGGCTGATAATTATAGAGATTTGTATTCATGTACTGTAAGGAATGGCATAAGAGGAAGAGGAATGTATATAGACAGTAAGAAATAGAGATCTGAATGAAAGGATAATGGGATATGCAATGGAGTGAGATAGTGAAGGAGGAGAGCTTAAAGCGAATCAGAATTTTAAGAGTAGTGCGAATTAAGAGAGAAGCAAGTTAATATTATGGATATGTGATAAATAGAGTCTGAACAAAGGATAGAAGACAAAGAAAATAAGGATTGAAGAATTAGAAACGTAAGGAGTACAGTGCACATAGCAATGAGTGTGAGCGAGAGAGAAAGATAGAGAACATCTGAACAAAATGAAATAAGAAGGATAGAGAGTACACCGATTGTCTACGATAAAACAAAAGAGAGCAAGACAAAGATGAATAAAATAGATCTGACAAAACACCAACTAGTCAGAAGACTTATTACACAGTTTCCCTCTGGGATAATAAGTATTTTACAGAATTATATATATATGTGTTTTATGGTGTCCACTGTTTACATACACAAGATAATTCACGAGAGTTTATATGTTTTGACAATTAAGACTCTCGATTAATTCTAATGTATTTCAATGGTATAATGGTTGAGAGGATGATCTCACTTTATACGTATACAAAATAGGCAAGCAGAGAACGTTACATGTAGTTAACTAAGGATGATTTTGGTTGTGATTTTATGGTGGATAGGCACGAGGTCAAGAGTAGGTTATGAAATAGAAGTGTGTGAAGAGAGGGAGGTGAGGGAGGAGAGTGGAAGGTGAAATAGTGGCGAGAACTGTTAATCAAGCTTAACTATGGTGGGTTATGATATGTTGTAAATGAAAGTTAGGGGACGAAGCGGCATAACCAGGAGTCTATAATCTCAAACCGAGGCATCACACTGATGAGTGCCAGATTAGGATATAGACACACAGGAGCAGTAGACAGAACGCTCAATCGAGAGTTAGATCAGTAAGTCCTTAAATAAGGGCCTTCTCAAGTATGAGCACAAGACATAAGATCGCAAGAATCATATCGATTTGTAAATAAAAATAAAAAAAATCATAAATGTAAATAAATACGAATTCAATGCAGAAACATGAAAATAAATCTGGATAGATGTTGAAGAAAGCTATTGTTTAGCATTGCATCGCTTCTGTCATATTCCGCAGGATAAAGACTTCATAAGAATAGTAGAATTTGAATATGCGAAAAACGGAATGTGAAATATGAAGAAAAGTGTATGCAAGCAGGATTAAAAAATCAGTAAGAAGTACGGTTGTTATGAGATTATTGATAATGTTCATAACAGTCCCAATGATAAGGTCCTTCAATAAAATAGAGCGTGTGTCATATTCAAATATATTAAAGAAACAGAAATGACACTCCCCATGTTTATGACATGATCGTTGACAAGAGGGAAATATAAATGTATATAATTATTCATAATGAAACAGTGTAGGATAGGAAAGAGGCATGATTGGTAGATATAATTGTGTTATATAATAATATAATATACAATTATTGTGAATCGTAGGAAGAGCATTCCACATTCCTGCTCTGAGGCGTTAAAGTCGTAGACAACGTCTTAATGAACAAAGGAGGTGGATAATAGAGAAGATGCTTTGCCATATAAATAATGAATAAGAGATAATACTAATTTCTGATGGAACCACGATGAATATTGGGCAAGGAAATTACGTGTAGAGCAGAAAAATAAAAGTCAACACCATCTAAAAATCTGAATAATCATTGACAATAAATGAATGAATAGGTGTTAAATGAAGTGATTGATATTGTGGGTGATTGTAATGCTAAGAAGAAAATATGTACAATTTTTAAGGAACAGAAAATAAGATTTAATTTGTTAAGTGGATGGGATAATTAATAAAGTAAATTAGGATACTTAGTATCAATAGATTATTGAGATGAAAATAATTAAATTTAAATCTATTTTTATCAAAATATCAACATTTTTGCATTTAATACATCATTAATTATGAATGGAATAATTTTATCAGGTTTGAATTAACATACCTATCAGAAGTGAGCTTTGTGATCTATAGAGAAATGGGAAGAAAATGAATTAGAGAAATGAATGATAAAGACTTTCTCACTTGCAAAATAATTGGCCATACCAGAGAAATGGAGGATAAGAGTAGGAGAAAAGATAGATGAATAGAGAAAGAAGAAAGGTTATAAATAGGTGGACCGGCTTAATTTGTGCAGTACATGAAAAAATAGTGACCGGAGATGTAGAGTAAAAGAAAAAAGAGGGACACACTAGCTTTAAGTGCTGAGTGTCGGAATAATACTATACTATATTTACCTATTAAATCATCAAGCAGAATGAAACATATAGACAAGATTTTTTGTCAGCGGCGAATAAAGAACAAGATGAATCTTTTATGAAATGTAGAAGGAGTTGGGAATAATGAACTTAGTTCATTCCAATTAGAAACACAAGATCAAATTGTTATTAAATTCAAAGAATAGAAGAGTATAAAGACAGATACCCTTATTGTTGGAAGGTTTTAAGGAACATGGCTACAGGACGGCATGAACAGCTAAGATATAAATGAAATATAGAATCTCACCGTTGGAAAAGGTGATTAGTAATGATATTATGGTGTATAGTGTGATAGAGACTATATATACATTGGAACATCGAAGAAGGCTCTAGATGCTCAGATACGTTCGTACAACTGAGTAGTAACCGGAGGTAAGACAGAGATGAAGAGGACTTATTAGGTATGTTATAAGAAATAAGTTCGGAGGTGTCATCTAGGAGTCAAATGCAATTAAACTATCTAAGCCTGACGTTAACCTAATGGTTAAAATTCTGACAATAGTGCGACTTTATGGGTGACTGAGAAAAAAATTATGACTCATATAAGAGGTACTGTTGGAAGATTGCATACTGGATTGGAGAATCTTAATCTGCTGAGAGAGAGATTAGTGAGTTGATGTATACGAATGCTGATATTTTGCACACGCTGATGATAGATATTCGTTATACAATCATATACGGCATGCATTCTGTACTTAATTATACCTAATTCCATAGCATAACGTTACGTCAACCCTACCCACACCCATCTGTAAGGAAGTGAAGTAAAAGGAATATATAAATAGTACTATATAAATGTATATGATATATTTATAATAATGGATGAGATGCATGAGCTATAGTAGTGGATATATATTAATATAATAAATATATATATATAGATATATAATATAATAATAAGATATATATATATATTAATATATAATTATATTATGTGCAATAAGATATACTATTAAATATTAATATAAAATATTGATACGTATTATATATAAATAATATTATATATATTACTATATAAATACTTAGAGATAAGAGATATCATTTAATAGATATAATGTATTATATCTATATATATATAGAGCTAAATATAATATATAATAAATATATAATATTATATTATCTAATATAATAATATATATATATATATAGATAATATATTAATATATATAATATTAAAATAATTATAAAATAATTATATATTATATACGTCAAGAGAGAGATAGATATATAAATATATATTATATATATAATATAATATAGACGACGGATTAAAGTATATAATACTATGAGAATGTGCATAAATAATATTGTATAATATATTATATTATATAAGATAATTAATAACTATTAAATATTTTAAGAAATAGGAGTATTAATTAATAAATTATATACTACATAATTTTAGTAATCACCTGTCATATATATAATAACCTAATATATATATATATTAATATATATATATAAATATATATATTATAATATTATAGTTATATATATATAATATATTATAATATATAATATATTATATATATAATATATATATTATATAGATATATATATATATATATATATATATATATATAATATATATATATATAATATATAAGAATTAATTATATATAATTATTTATATATATAATATATTAATATTAATCTATATTTTCCCACGTTACTGATAGTATTGTTCTCAAATAAATAGTCATTAATGCTGCTTTGGCTTTCGATCAAGAAGAATTAAAATAAACAAAGATTAAAAATGTTCGTTTTTATTATATTCATTATTTGTATTTTGTTTGTAGCATGAACATATTTATAATATTAATATTTAGTAATATATATATAGATAAGAATAATATTATATAATATATATAATATTAATATATATATGATATATAATTATATATAATAATATATATATTAATATTAATTATATTTAAAACAAGAATAGTTTAATTATTACTATTTTTATCAATGTATCAATTTCTGAAAAATAAAATCAACATCAAAATTAGAAAAAAATTAGAGCCTAATATAAATCAAGATTCAGAAGTATACATTTAGAGAGACGACGAGTCACACAGGGCATTTTAATTTATTATCTAGTCAGTCTGTCCCTGCGGATGATGTTGATGCGGATGTCATAATATGTGTAATTCTACCTTTCACATGCAACAAAAAATCTAAGCTCAATATATAATCATAATATATATATATATATATATATATATAAAAGAGTAAATATATAAGATAAATATACCTAAAATATTCCACCAATAGTAATAAATATCCACGTAATAATAACTATAAATAGTAGTTATATATATATATATTATATATATTGATAAATATTATATTAATCTATATATATTGAAATAATTAATATAATATATTATTAGTGGATATATGCCTTATTAGAGTATATATATATCCTGACATAACCTTATATTATGGCGTGAGATTAGTGAATTGAGTTGTGACTATTTTGATTGTGAGTGTAACAGAGCGTATTACGATGGAGGGGTATTATATAGTTTATCGATGTGAGATGTGGTAATATAGTGTAGAGCGCAAATTAATATATACTTATCTTATATAAGGGTAACATATGACAAGTAGTTACAATCAGCAGATTTAATTA
>JABUQX010135893.1:7500-11609 GCA_015478945.1 Trachelipus rathkii | reverse complement strand
GATAACTACTTTTTCTTTTGATGTCATTGAAGTGTTCTTCTCTTTTCAGAAACCCAGCCAGTAATCACTCATCACTGCTCATCCCATCTGCCCTGAAACGTTCTCCAATTTGCTTATATCTTTGGTGAAACTTTCACCACTTGTCACTTGCTTACGCCCGAGATTTGTGGGAAATAAAAGAATGTCAGATGAAAAATTGTTAAAAAAGTAATTTTTTTTAGTGACATTCTCTGCAGCCAAGTTCTTGTAATTTAAACTTAGCCAACCTCTCTACTATACGATCGCTATTTTCAACTCGGTTGTTTCCAAGGAAGCCTGTAATAACGTCTTTGAAGGAATTCCATGCAGATAGTTCATCATGGTTTAATTTCTTGTCAAAAGCGGTGTCACGTTGTAGTTGTCGAATCTGCGGTCCGACGAAAACGCCCTCTTTCAATTTAGCGTTACTTAAGCCACGAAAAACGTCACATAAATTTTTAAATCCATCTCCTTCCTTATCCATGGCCTTCCAACACAAATTCTTCAATTCATCCAAGTTTAATAAAGTGTAATCGGTGAAAATAACTTCGCTTAGGATCTACAATGGCTTTTAACTTAACATTCCCTTGCCCGGGTAATAATGTAATCTCTTTTCTCCATGTTTTTTTTCACGTAATGGTTGCCTTAGTAATCCCGGGCGTTCCCATAACCACAAAAAAAACAGTTTGGGGTGAATCCTCCGGTGTATAGACCAAGAAGGAGCTCCAACAACCTTCAGACTCACAACAGATAAGCCATCGTGGTCGTATATTTAATAGCTTCAAATATTCGGACATCACTTCATATTTCCTTCATTCAACAGGCATGCGCGAACCGCGGAATTGAGGGAACTTGTTTGAGTTTATGCAATAAGACGGCTTTAGGCTAGTTTTTGAAGCGTCTATGAATAAGCGCCCATTCCACCACTAAATACGGGGAAATTTTCCAAGCTCACGCATAAGTCCAATTAACATCAAGAACATGAACATACAATATAATACTCTTTGTAAAAGATTTCTCTAAATTTTCCTGTTCCTATTTTTCTATAATATACTACTTTTGGAACCTGTAGAGAATTTCGAAGAACTCGCAGGCTGAAACCTAGATTCACTTGGAAATACAACGGTTCTCGTACTAAATCATTGTGTTGAGAGAGATGAGAGACTTATGAGACGCGACGATAGAGAGGAGAGAAGAAAGAAGAGAAGAGAAAAGAGAAGAAGAACGAAGAAAGATAAAAAGAAAGAGAGAGAGGAGAGAGAGAAGAGAGAAGGAGAGAGAGAAAGGAAGAGAGAGAAGAGAGAGAGGGAGAAGAGAGAGAAGAGAAGAGAAAGAGAAAGAGAAGAGAGAGATAGAGGAGAGAGGAGAGAAGAGAGAGAGAGAGAAAGAGAAGAGAGAGAGAGAGAAGAGATGACAGAAGAGAGAGAGAAGAGAGAGAAGAAGGAAGAAGAAAGAGAGAGGAGAGAGAGAGAGTCTCTAACAGAACATCCAACAACGACTGTCTTGTTGCAATTTCTCATCTGCGTGTTAGAAATAAGTTAAGAAATATTCACCTCTAATATATAATTCCTCTCATAGTTTATTTGTTGTGCAATACGTCGTTCAATTTGTTTAAAAAATAAAAAAAAGCTCATTAGAAAAATAGTTAGAGGACATGATATGAATGGATTGAAATCTGAAAGAAAAGAAAAAATTAATTAATAATATAATAAAATATATAATTCTGAATTATACTAATAATAATAATAATAATTAATTAATAATAATAAAATATAATATAATAATAATCAAATTAATAAAATAATAATAATAATTAATTAAAAAAAAAGTCAAAAAAATTTTTATTCTCCTCTATTACATCAAATATCAGTAGATCCTATTAAATCATAGTAATATATAGATGAGAAAAGGACTAATGTCACGTTGTTCATCTATTGAGCCCTAATAATAATAATATAAAATAATAATAATGAAATAGTAATAATAATAATAATAATAATAATAATAATAATTAATAAATAATTTAATAATAATAAATTAATAATTATTAATAAACTAAAACTTAAAACAAGACTAAATCTAACAGTATTAGTGATGAAGAAACATTTCAACATTAAATGATTACTATGTCATACTATACCATACGAAATTGATTCATTCTGAAAAATACTAATCATTGCACTAATAATTGTAAATCAGACAATAATGTGATAATAAAATAATAAATATAAATATAATATAATAATATTAAATAATAATAGTTAATAGTAGTAATATAAAAATAATAATAATAATAAAATAAATAATAATAAAGGAAGAAGAAGAAGAAAGAAAGAATAAGAAAAAAAAGATGAGGAGAAAGAAGTAAAGAAAAGAGAAAAAGAGGAAAAAGAAGAGAAAAGGAAAAGAAAATTCTAATACCATGACTTATATTTCTTATTATGGATTGTAATGAAAAATGTAATAATAATAATAATAATAATAATAATAATAAAATAATAATAATAATAATAATAATAATAATAATAATAATAATAATAATAATAATAATAATAATAATAATAATAATAATAATAAAATAATAATAATAATAATAATAATAATAATAATAATAATAATAACATAAAACTATTTTCTCTCATTTATTAAATGTCGAGAGAAAAAAAAAAAGTTATTCTGGCACCAACCTAAAAAGCATATTCCATAAAGTTGCCAGAAATAAAAACCTGTCTGGCACCAAATTGCCCAGTCTTTGCAAGAGCCACAAATGTGCATCTATATTAAAAGAATAATAAAAACGTAAGCACTAAAATGAAAGGCAAATATTTCCCTGCATGCTTAGTCCGCTCCTTTTGGCACTCGGGGGGAGGGGGAGTAGGGCGGGAGGAGAGAAATGGAAACAGTTTTACCCTCTTAATGCGAAACTCTTGTTTCCTCTGTTAATTATTAGACGACGAAGAGGAAAAAAAAACCCCGGGAGAGGAAGCATGAATAATAAACGAGAGAGAGAATTACGATTAGGAACAATGAAAGGAAATTATAAAATAAATAACACAAAGAGATTAGAATATTAGGGAAACTCAGTTTATTTTCGTATTCTCTCGAGCACAGGCCCGCGCCCGCGCGCACACGACACATATATTATATATATAATAATATATATATATATATAATATCAGATATAATATATATATAATATAATTATTATATATATATATATATAATATATATAATATATTATAATATTATATTATATAATATATATATATATATAGTGTAGGCTGTGTGTTTTAGCCGTGTAATACGTGGAAGAATAGAATAACGTGTACATGTGTGTTTCGTTTGCGAGGAAGGAAAAGAGATATGGTCTTTAATAATAATAATACCGACTTGTGCTCAAACATCCACTGGATATGAGTCAATAAAAATTCTTCGTGAAATCCACGTCGTTTTAAATCACAACTTTATACAAATCAACTTTTCGGAAACTACATTTCCCCATCATCAGGAAATAATTTACTGTAATGACTATGACCTATCTAGCGGAATCATTACTATATATAAGGTATACATTGATATCAATAATATTGTCCAGCAAGTTGCGTGAAAAAGAACTTCATCGAAATTAGCACCATTCAATGTTCGAAAAGTTGTTTTTAACACTAATCAAAAAAACAGATGCAACTGAAAAGGACCATATCAATGCTAAATGAAGGTTTAAGATTAGGAATATAAATGGATTCTAAACTTTTCAAATCTATTTGTTGGTTGGTCTGTTTTATTATGAAAACGCATTGGAAATCAACAATGATGATATTTGATGACTATAGATTTCTAACTGATGGAAGGGAACGATTGGAGATTATAAAAAAATAAGCCTAATCCTAGCCTGAACTGGTCTTGTTTCCTTCGTATGGGGAAATGAACAAAAACTATCGAGTTTATCGAAACATCGATTAGTTTTTTCCGATAATTATTATTGAAACATAGGTAGCATTTTTATTTTAACGATAATCGATAGTTTTTTCGATTATCAACCGATACGATAATTTTTCAGAAAATGCTTTTCTTTTATTTTATAAATAGATATT
>JABUQX010135893.1:0-2500 GCA_015478945.1 Trachelipus rathkii | reverse complement strand
TGGAATTTAAAAATCCATATTTTGAACGATGTATTTATTTAACATAAAGGTAATAAAAGTTGCCCGTTGCTGAGATACTCTTTCTCTCTCTTCAAATTCTTCAGAAGTCTCTTGTGCTTAGCCGATGTTTTACCTCCCCTTCTGGGCGACTTTCGTTCTTAGTTTTGCGAGTCGAAGATTTGGCTTCTCGGTGACTTAGCCGGCTGTTTACCTCCCCAGCTGAGATTAGAATTTCTTGAGACTTGTTTTCGGGCGATTGAGTTTCGGAGAGAAGTAGTAAGTCTGAATTAGTGAGTTTAGTGAGTCTTATGAGTGAGTATCTCGACAAGGCGGGTTTATATATTATTTCATTTCGACTTATGCTAAAATTTTGCTTGCGCAAATTTTAGCATAAGTTCGAACATAAATTTAAATTTTTTACAAATAATTATAATGGAGTACTACATTACTTCCCACGCTAAACACGGAGTGAGAAAGTATGTAATAATAGTTATACAAGATATAAAAGCTAATCATCATTCAAATGTAAGCATATTTGAGTGCATTCGTAAAATGCGCGCAAACATACAAAACATTTCAATGAGGTAAAAAGAATAATAAATAAAATACATAAAGTAAAAGTACTTTCAAATGCAAGCATATCTAATTATGTCCGAAGACATAAGTACACATACAAACTTTTGAATGCACAAATAGTATAAAGAATATTCAAATACAAGCATATCTGGTTACATCCGAAGATCTAAACATACATACAAATATTTGAATATATAAAAATACATAATGTTTTAAATAAATATTTAAATTAAATATATCGCACATAAGTTTGCTTGGAGAATGTCACTTGACGTCTTGGATTTCGACGTAAATTCTTCTTCTGTTGGCACTGAATGTCGATTGAATAGTTGAATAACAAGGAAAGGTCCAGTCAGTAAAGGAGCTTCTGATGTTTTCTTGATTCGATCAACACATGTGTGCATGTTTTTAAAGCTTCGTGACATATGTAGAGGCGAAGATTGCCTAAAATCTAGTCTTTATTAAAGGGATAAATTTTTATAAATATTTAATAGGCAACATTGATCGAATTGGTGAATCCAAGGAAAGGTCCATTATAAGGCGTTTCTAATGTTTTCTTGATTCGATCAACGCGTACGTAAACATTTTTCAAAGCTTCGGGTATGAAAGAAACATTGCGGGACATTTGTAGAGGCGAAATTGCCTGAAATCTAGTTTCTTTATTTTAGTGGTAAATTTCTTGATAAGAAGGAAACGTATTAAAAATGGGAGATGGCACAGAACCATTTAGAATTCGAAAAGGAATCCGAGTTCGTAGTGGAATCCAAAAATGAGTTTCTGACCATAATCCAAAATTAATTGAGAATGAGAAGAAGTCTGTATCGATAATGTTCGCTTGAGTCATCTTTTTGGAGTGATCTGATTTGGAAGTTTTAGTATTATTGTTTTTTCTTTTTCTTCATTTTGATTGTTTTCCTTTGGTTATCAGAAGGCGCTGATTGAAGTTTTGGGTGTTTTTCCTGTTCACCTTCGACTATCTAGACAAAACTTATAAATTCATATTCTTTTGTGAGCAAGTCCTATATAAGATAATGATGTAATTTAAAAATCCATATTTTGAACGATGTATTTATTTAACATAAAGGTAATAAAAGTTGCCCGTTGCTGAGATACTCTTTCTCTCTCTCTTCAAATTCTTCAGAAGTCTCTTGTGCTTAGCCGATGTTTTACCTCCCTTTCTCGGCGACTTTCGTTCTTGAGTTTTGCGAGTCGAAGATTTGGCTTCTCGGTGACTTAGCCGGCTGTTTACCTCCCCAGCTGAGATTAGAATTTCTTGAGACTTGTTTTCGGGCGATTGAGTTTCGGAGAGAAGTAGTAAGTCTGAATTAGTGAGTTTAGTGAGTGTTATGAGTGAGTATCTCGACAAGGTGGGTTTATATATTATTTCATTTCGACTTATGCTAAAATTTTGCTTGCGCAAATTTTAGCATAAGTTCGAACATAAATTTAAATTTTTTACAAATAATTATAATGGAGTACTACATTACTTCCCACGCGCAAACACGTGGAGGAGAAAGTGTGTACAATAGTTATACAAGATATAAAAGCTAATCATCATCCAAATGTAAGATATTTGAGTGCATTCCTGTGAAATGTGGCAAAACATACAAAATATTTAATGAGGTAAAAGAATAATAACAAATACATAAAGTAAAAGTACTTCAAATACAAGATATTTAATTATGTCCGAAAGCTGGACACACACACATACAAACTTTGAATGCAATAAATAGTATACAAAGAATATTCAAATACAAGCATATCTGGTTACATCCGAAGATCTAAACATACATGCAAATATTTGAATATATAAAAATACAATAATGTTTTAAATAAATATTTAAATTAAATATATCGCACATAAGTTTGCTTGGAGAATGTCACTTGGAAGTCTTTGATTTCAACACCATTCCTTCTCTTCTGT
>JABUQX010135892.1:20000-25391 GCA_015478945.1 Trachelipus rathkii | reverse complement strand
TATTAATAATATGATATATATAATTATTCTAAGAATATATATGTATAAAATATAAAAATCTAAGAGATATATAGTATATAATATTATATAATGATATAATATGATATTATATAATATATATATATAATGTAGTTAAGAAGGATTACGCTATAGAATAATAATTAAAAGTTAATGATTAGTAGATATATTACTATAATTTTATCTAGTATCACGTGTAATTAATATATATTTAAATATTGTTAAAGTTTAATAATATATTATAATTATTTAAGTTATATTTTATAAATATAGAGGAATAAGATTTTAGAAATATTATTTGTAATTTATTGAAAAATTAGGTCTTTGCAATGCATTACAAGCTGGGCCTGTCGGAGTCGCGAGTCGGAGTCGTGAGAGATCGGAGTTCGTGAGGACGTCGTGGAAAGTATGTTGCAATTTCCAATGGAATGATACGGAGGTCGGAGATCGAAGTCAGAAATATTATCTGATGCAAGTGGAGTTCGGATGTATCGAGTTGGACAGTTGGACGGTCGGTAGTCGGGTCTGTCTGTGTCGAGAATCGAAAATTGACCTAGTGTATATATATGTGGAGTAGCGGAGATCGGAGTCGGGAGTCGTTGAAAAGAAGAAAGTAGTAGAAGTATTTTATGACACATAGTTAAAGAATTCTCAGCTTCTTTACGCATGCCCCATTTCTCTAAATATCCTAAATTAATTTTGAAGAATCTTCGTCGACTAGCGTTAAAATATCCACCCTAGAGATTCATTGGGATTCTATGAATAATAATTGCGATACTCACCCTCACTTTAAGGGCATATTCGTCCAGTGTAAATTGGAGTTCCATAACCCTTTGGCTCCAGGTGTGTGTTCATCAACCATACTCCCACTCACAATTATTTAATATTTTAATATAATCCCGCCATTTACTCTCTTAACTATCAGATAGCACCTTTTCTTCTCGACTCATTGCCAATCATCAACAAATTTTCTCTCCTTAAGCAGACATTCCTTTGCTGAACTCAATCCATTTTCTCGGTCTCCAGCCGGTTATCGATTCCCAGCACAACTCATGCCAAAACTAATACATTCCGCTTAACCAAATCCGATCTATTCATTACTAATTCCATTTCCCATATGACATAAACTCATTCTTCAAGGTAATATCTTTATATCTCCTCCATTTATCCCTTTATCTTACACACCACATCAACTTCTCTATATACATTCACTATCTCTCATATTTATTCAATTATCTTACATCCTAACCACGAATCCCTTAAAAGATTTGTCCATCCAACTGTAAACTACATAATTAAAGCTTTAGAAATATTTAAATCTCTTATTCCAGACCATATAGTATCTCACTACTATACATTTATAACACAGGTTAACAAATATACCTTATTTAAGGAAGGACGAACTATGAGCGCTACTCTAAGAAACTTAGTCGTTATATAACTCACCATACATATCGTTCGCCTTTTCAATCCAACATGATTCTTCGCTTTTTCCAGAGCTGATTCTATCATCAAACATAAATTCTGCCACCGAGTGACTGTCTAACTTCACAATACCATGATAGTCTTTACATCTTATCTTACGTACATTTATCTTTCAAACCCCTCCTTTTACACACACCTTTGCCAAGATTCTTTACCGATGCCTCATACCAACGGCACTTACAGGATAGCAGCGAACAACAATTACTCAAGAATACATCGAGCATTTTAATCAGAATACGGAAACTGACCTACCTACTTCACCCATACATACTCGATCACATTTCTAAGGCACCATATTGCCTTGCCACCACAATGACAACTTGCAATCCCACACAATCATTTCTAATTCTTTCATAACCCCATCCCATATATACAAATTGAAAACCAAAGACACAATAGCAGATCCCTGCTCAATCTCCGCTCACTTAAAAAAATACAGTGTGGCCAATGAAAAGAGCCCGCGGTTATATTTGTATTTACATATAGTATTTATATGTATAATATTTTGAGAGGTAGCTGAGTGGTTAAATGATTATCTTTTAAACGCTAGGGCGTGCTCGGAACGGGGTTCACGATGAGGTCGTCGAAGAGGTCAAATTAGTCATCTGTTTGCGACGTGGTTTAACAGTAGTGCAGATTTGAAGCTTGTTGTGATTTCAGAGGTCTGCAGATTCCTGTATTCCAATCCAACAACAGAGTGTTTTATTGTTTTTGAAACTTTATTATTTGAGATGTAAAATCGTTTAAAAATGTTAATGAAATGTTCACAATAAAATACTACAAACCATCAGAAAATCAGATGTTCCGGCAAAGAGTGTGTGCAGAAATTTTGCACTCTCAGTAAAGGTATTCGAGCAGAGGATTCGGTCGCTAAACGCCAAACGTAAACCAGTGAAAAGAAAGTTTGGTTCGCGGTTATAAAATTATTATGACAACGTGTGCAAGACGACAATGGTTAGAAGTCCCATGGAAATCAACTAGACGTCTATCAACACAACTAAAGCATCAAACGAAAACGTCATGCCAAGATCACATGTTGAAGCTATTACATATGCGACCATACAAAGTAAGAGTGATACATGCATTAAAACCTACGGATTACGCACTATTGGGAATGGTTACTGAGGAATGTTGTAGATTATTATGTGGATCCACATCTTTACCTAATCTCCGACGAAGCATGGTTTCACCTTAGCAGGTACGTCAACTCTCAAAACACACGCTATTGGTCAACAGATAATCCCAAAGAACGCTTTGAGGTGCCTCTGCATGACTTGAAAGTAGGCGTTTGGTGTGCAGTTTCAGGCAAACGGATTGTGGGCCCCATTTTCTTTAACAACACCGTGAACTCGCAAGTGTATGTAACGGAAATTTTGCAACCATTCATAGCGCAGCTAACGGAGGAAGGACGTGAGTATGCGTTTTTCCAGCAAGATGGCGCTACGGCGCGCACTTCACGATTTTCGATGACATGCGTCCATGAAGTTTTAGGAGAGGAACGTACAGTTTCAGCAGGTTTATGGCCTCCAAGATCGCCTGATCTGTCTACTTGGGATTTTTACTTGTGGGGTGATTTAAAGGGGATGGTCTACAGAAACAACCCGCATACAATTAAGGAGTTGAAAACAAACATTCGCAATGCGATTGCGGAAATCACACCACTAGAATTGGCAAACGTTTCCAGAAACATGTTGAAACGTGCTGAGTTGTGTATCCAGGTTCAAGGTGAACATTTTGCAGCACCTCCTGTAACTGGATTGACCGGTAGGTGAATGTTTCAGGTGATCCTTGTTTTTCATAATAACTAATTATCAATATTCAGTATTGAGTATATACAATAAAAGAGTTAATTGTCTGCATGTTGTTTATGAGACTTGGGGCCCCTTTTATCCTGGTCACTCTGTATTAAACCAATATATATATATTATATATAATAATATAGATAATATTGTATATATGATAATATATATATATATATTATAGTATGATATATTATATATAATATATATATATAGTATTAGAATATATATATATATATAGTATAATATATATAATATACTATATATATAATATATACTCGAATTTTCTGGCCTCTTGCCAAAAACTTCTCTAAAACAACTTCTGTAAATCTGCCTTTCCTCCTCTTATTCGATCTGATGGCTCTGTTGCTAAATCTCTCCAACTGAAAGGCCCAATCTCTTCGGCCTACTATTTTTCTCTAACTCAACCCTGGACGATTCTGGCATTCTCTCTCCTCTCCCTCCATCTCTCTCAGGTGTCCTATGTTTTTGCCTGTGATTACATTTGATCGGGTGCATGGGCTTCCTGAGATCTATGAACGTTAGGCAGGCGGGTGGCCCGGATAGAGCATTCCTCCGCCCGAGTTTTTGAGGGAGTGTGCTTCCGACCTGGCCCCTCCTCGTTCGAAACTATATTCCTCTATGTCTCAATACTATACACTTTCCCCTCAGTGTTGGAAACTCGCACATGTTCTAACCTATTCCGAAAATAAAGGAAGCAGCTCTGATCCTGATCCTTCTAACTATCTTCCTATAGCTGTCCTTTGGATTCTATCTAAGTATCTTTGAAACCACTTCTTAACTCTCTTCTTAGACCATTGGATCTCACTCTCTCTTTCCGATCGCCAGTACGCTTTTCGGCGTTCGAGGTCTACTGGTGATATAATTTCCTATTTAACCGCGATTTATGAGTTTTCCCCCTTAGGACTACGGGGAGACTTTGCGTGGTGGGCGCTTGACATAATCCAAAGCATTTGACCGGGTCACTGCTCTCCAAGCTCACTGCTCCCCTCCATAGCTCCCCCCTCCTTTATGTTTCCTCCTTCTTCTTTGCTTAACTTATGTCTAGGCTTACTTTCAAGTCGCTCAATATCGGCCGTGTTGATGGAGCGACTTCTTCCTTTTTCTGTCAATAGGGTGTTCCTCAGGGTTCTGTCTATCTCCTAACTTTATTCTTACTTTTTCAATTAATGATCTTCTCACCCTGCACCTTTAACTCTATCTCACTCATATAGCCGAATGACTCGACCCTTTCATTCTTCAACTCATTTCAATTCTGCTCCCTCTTTACTCTAGAATTGCCTCCTCGTTTAAATCTTTCCGCTTCTATTCTAGCTGATTCGGAAACAATATTTTCGCAGCTACGCTTCCAAAATTCATTCTTTTATAAAAACTCAACTTCTTACAAATTTCCCTCTCTAAAACACCTTTGAACTTTCCTATCTCTTTCAGACCTTGTCTCCTTGGCCTTTAACATAAACAAAAAAAAAATGTCCTATGGAAACCTCAATCACATACGCTGGTGCTAGAGCGGCCTCTCAAGAAACTGGGAGTTCTCTGTATAGACTGCGAGATTTTTTTTCCACATTTTCTCAGTTACTCCAGCTTTACAAGGCTTATCTACCTTTGTATTGGAGTACTGTTCCCATATCTGGGGGGCTCCTGGTTGTCGAGCAACGGCTTTTGGACAGGATCGAGTCAAAAGCCAAAAGGCTTATAAACTGTTCTCCGTACTTAATCCAGTTCACTTGACGACCTAACTATCTATTGCGGCGGCTTGTTGGTACTATTTATCTCTTTCTATAGGTACCGCAGCGGCAGGTTCGAGTGGATACATTACCACTCGCAACTAACACCAACATTTAGATCGCCCTCAGTAGCACAACGGGGTGCCTGTGTCTGCGACACGAGTTTATGTAGACCTATTGGTAACTCCAGGCTCAGTTCGTCATGCGGCCTGCTTGCTTCTTTTCCTGCCACCCTCTGAGATCTGTGGACTTCTCCTTCCAATGTTCTGTGTTATTTTTATGAATTTAATCCCATCACTTTAAAGCCTGCGTCTGTGCTCATACGCGTAATTTACGCCAGC
>JABUQX010135892.1:12500-15000 GCA_015478945.1 Trachelipus rathkii | reverse complement strand
TATGGATTGACCTGGGACAATTCTAAGTAGAGGCTTAATGCCAGGATATCTTAAGTTATTGCAACCAATATTATTAGAAGCTGCAATTAAACCCCTCTAGACTGGTCCCAGTCAATTTCCATGAATAATAAATAAGAATAATTACTTAAGAAGCAAGCCGCATGGTCCTTTTAGACTGTACACGCCGAGCTACATTAACAATAAATAGTTAATAATTAAAGAGCCGATTTGCGCCCCGCTAGAATTAGTCCCAGTCACCCATAGTAAATATGTACATAAGAATTTATCTTAGAAGACTCTGTAATGAGGCCTATACTCAGACTGTACTCAGTCAAGACCAAATTAATAATATATAAAATTAATAAAAATTATTATAAATATATAAGATTATGCAGAAGCATTAACCCCTCTAGAAATGTCCCAGTCAACTCATAAAAAATAAGAATTAATACATATAGAAAGCCGCATAATATTTAGTCCTTTTTAAGACTGTCACCAGTCACCAATAATAAATATATAATTAAGAAGCCGCATTGGCTCCTCTAGACTGTCCCCAATGTCTAAACCCATAATAAATTTAATATAAAAATAAAATACTAATAAGAAAGAAGCCGATGGGCCTATCTAGACTGAATCCAGACAATCAATTAATTTATTAATTTAATTAAAAAATAATCAATCTAACTTGCCATATTTATATCCCTTCTAGAATGAGTCCAGTCAACTCATTATAATAATACAAGAATAATGTATTTAGAAGCCACATGGATCGAACCATATAAAAAATAAATAATTGATGAACCAACATTGGTCTCTTCCTATCATGTCCGCAACCACCCCTATATTATAATTTAGAATAAGAAATTAATTTTAATATATTCTAAAAAGTAATTAAATGAATAGTAATTTATTATAAATTAAGAGGCCATTGGCCTATCCTTAGTAACTGTACTTAGTCAACAACAATAATTATTATAATTAATATAGAAATAATTATAATTTTAAAAAGTCGCTATTGGCACCCTATTCTAGTAAAATAAATTCTCATTTCATTCTTAATATTTAATATAAGAATATATTAATTAAAGAATATGGCATGAGAAAATCTAAACTAGTCAACCAGTCAAACCCATAAAACTTTATAATTAAAAAATAGTTTAATATATTCAAAGGGTTCTCTATAGGGTTTGGGTCTGGGAAATTTCCTGGCCAGTTCAAAATCTTGAATTTTTCGTCACCAATAAATTTTTTCACCTTCTTCGCCGTATGGCAGGGTGCAGAGTCATGCATAAAGGTGAAATCACCATTCGGAAACCATTCCTGAACCTGGGGCAGCATCTTGGTTTCAAGCACCTTGATGTATTGGTCCTGCCGCATGGTCCCTTCTACGATGTACAGCCGTTCCGTGCCTTGACTGCTGATCACAGATCATACCATTATGCTGAGAGGATGATTCACTCGCTTAACGATGCAGTCCTCTTTAAATTTCTCATCAGTTCTTCTGACAAATTCAGACTTGTCCATTAAAATTCGCACTGTTGACTCATCCGAAAAGCAAAACCTGGAAAATATCTGTTTTATTGCACCACAATTGGAAATCATACAACCTAGCCTTTATATGTAAACAGTTACTGTAATGTACAGAACACTAAGTATTTTAACTATATTCCTACAGTATACACTTTTTCCAGTCATCTTTATCTAGTTCTTGTATTCTTTTGCCCATTTGAGGCGCTTTTCCTTCCTAGCCAGAGTCAAAAGTGTTTTTTTTTTTAGCTGGCCGACGACACGGTGACGCCCAAAGCTATGACGACGTCCGACAAATGTGCCTAGAGAAGTGTGACAGCAAGGGCCTTTCTTTGAATCCAACTTTTTGAGAGCTTACTAGGGGCTTTCTATTTTCCACGCAAATTTTTAACTTATTTTTCCATGTCATGCTGGTGTTGTAATTTTTTTCGGCCGCACTTGTTCACACGTTTTGGCGCCAACGCGATATTTGCATCAAGTTTTTTCTTTTATTCGGTCGACTGATGCACGCGATACGTTCCTAATTGATGCAATTCGTCTCTGTGAAAGTTTGGTGTGCTGCAATAAAGTTTTAATTTCGGAAATTTTCTTTCGAGAGAGGTCCTTAGCTTTTAAAATATACATTTAAAATATACATTTAAAATATACTTCCTAAACACATAGTCACACAAAAAAAATTCAAAAAACATAATTATTTCGGAGTAAAACCATTTAAAATATACTTCCTAAACACATAGTCACACAAAAAGAAACGTTATTCCAAACCAACACATCACATAACCTCGAAAACACTAACCCGAACAACATGGCTGGCAAACGTCGATTGCCTCACAGACTGACTATCTATGATAAAATGGCGTCTATGCAACAGATGGCGTATCCAGAGAGTTGTCAATTACAAATTTACAATATCACGTAATTATACCTTTTTCACAAGAGGTGGCACCTTCCGCTCTTTTTATCTAGTTCCGGG
>JABUQX010135892.1:0-7500 GCA_015478945.1 Trachelipus rathkii | reverse complement strand
TAATGCTAACCATCTCTAAACATCTTTTAGAAGGTAACGCCGACTTGTGCCCGACCAGCAGACTGCCCTCTCCAGGCGTCAAAAACTCGTTAAAAATCCTCTCCCCGTAAATTCGCAACCCTACAATTCGGTGTAATCACAGAGTGAGAATCACAGTTTACGAAGAATCATTGAGCCGGATTCCCCCTTTGTCCTCAATCAGATAAGTGACACAGGACCATACAAAATATAAAAAAAAAAAAAAGTTTTCTCTTTTTTTTTTTTTTTTTTTTTTTTTTTTTTTGAGTAAACAAAAAACGATATCTGTAACCCAATTCGTAATTCCATAATCTCTACAATTACATACATTCGCGATTTATAACCTCCATTATACCAATATCTTATAACCCCACACCTTCATCGCTTATTCAATTTATACTTCCACCGTTAATTTTGATAGCCAGAAATTGTAAACACTCGTTCATAATAGTAAAAAGTTATTTTTTTTTAATATGGATTGCATGAATTCAGTTAGTTCAGGAAAAAGCGGAATTTTTTTTGACAGGATGGAATAAGATCACAACATTCTCACCCTCACCAATTACTCACATAGGAAATGGTTATACTACCTCACTATTTAGGAAAACCCACCATGCTTCCACGACCAGAAGAAAGCAATTATATATATATCATATATAATTACTATATATATATTATATATATATATACTATATATATATCAATATATATATATTATTATTAGCTATAGTTATATATAATATATAATATAGATATTTTTTTTATGTTTTACTCCAGACTTCTACCATTCTCCTTTACACTCTGTCCTTGCATTATTTTGACTACTCAGATTATAAAACCCTATAATAATTTCTCAAATATCCTACAGCTTACTTCCCATGATTTGATAAATACAACAATGTTTTTTGTTATTCGTCAAGACCATATATGGACCCAAAGACCCTATCTTAATTTAACCCCACATTATTATTCTATACTGATTATATCTAACGTACAATTTTGACCTTATGAGATCTTTTGAAATAAAAATATATAGCTTATTTTGATATTACAACTTGGTACCCGGCGCCAAATGCCCTCGCATAAAAGCCACTAATTTCTTCAGGAGGCACTCTCGATTGCATTCGCCAGAGTCTTGGACATGACGTGGTCCTTTGCAGAGACCACCTGGTACACGAATAAGTTCTTGGGTGCCCGAACATCAAAATGCTAGGCTTACTCGTTTACTCCCTCTTTCGTCCAACAGGGAACTGATCATAAATATAGACCAGACGCCGCGCCAACCGAGTAGATGGCGAAACGAGATCTCACACGCCACCTCTAAGCCCTTGTTTCACTACCTCGTTATCCATGCCAATGCTAGTAGGTTATCGTTATTAGATGCCTCAGACCCAACCTACGCCTGTGTTCCAAATTTTCAGCAAAATATCGGCGTTTACAAAATTTTAGCGCCGGTGACTCGGATAAGTGTGCACTTAGAGGCTGCACGTCGATTCACAGCATCGATCTATTAATACCGAGCAGCCGCACTTGCAGGACATCACAGAAACAAATTTGGCAGTAAATCGAGTTCCACGACTCCAGATACTCGAAGTCTTTTCAATTCATTGACCCCACAGAGCCATGAATATCGCTTACCAACAACACATCTGCAGTACGGAACAGTCAGCCTTCTCTTCACTGTAGCCTGTTTCAAGGGATGAAAACTGGAGTTTACATCGTCAACCACCTTGGGACGCGAATCTTCAATTTGAGGGCATGGCATATCCTCATGTTGTCGTCTTATCTGAATCTATAATAAATCTTACTTGCATATGTTCTAATTTGGAATTCAGCTGTTTGTTGAAATGGAGACTAAAGTCCCCTAGTGGCGACTTTTGAACTAGGACAAAATTAATAAAAATACAGAAAATAAGAATAACAATGGTAACAATTACAAGTTTTCAGATTCATGCAACTATTTTATAACACCTTTTACATGGCATTAGGTGTCTAACATTTTAAGACCTGATTCGTTGATTGTCATTGGGGTTATCATATATCCAGGTTGTACTTCACAAATTCAAACGGGCCTACCACGTATTGAAAACATTATCATTTGATTTTTTAACCGTTTAAAGTTTTTTAATTTTATAACACAGGATCTTCTTGAAAAAAAACATGAACTACCACCACAAGTGTAATTTTTGGCAACAGTATTATTATTTTCTGAAGCGTTACAGACGCCCGTCTACCAACAAACTTCTTCTTTATCTCTATCTGAGAAATGAACAAAAAAAAGATCACTTTCATAATTCACGTCACAAAATTTCCCTCGCTTCGCCTTCCTGCTGTACTGATTATCTCTTCTCTCTCCATTTTCAGAGATGATATATACATTTTGTTGACGTTTAAGACTCACGTCTCTAAATCGCTTAAGCAGCGGGAATAGTTAACAATTCTATAATTTTTAAAATTCCCTAACGTTTGTCTTTTAACTTTTTTAGTAGCTAGTTCATACGATTTTGTTTTCTAAATATGAACAAATGGAATTCTAATCCTTAAGCATTTCTACCGTTATAACAGCCATAATGACAAAGATTGTGTATGGAATAAGACGCTCTGACAACTTAACAAGCCATTAATTATTACTCAATTTCATCAGTGTTAGCAAACTATTTTAATATAATGTGACCTTTAGCAACTTATTAGAGGCGAAGTTTTGCTCTTTTTTAAAGAATAACATAGAGATATATAATAGATATTATTTTCTCTCACTTAAGTCTCTGATTTCATATGAATTAAAAGATCCCTACCTCTAAGATACAGGCAAAATTTTAAATAAATTTCCACCGATTCCATATTTTCACAGAAAATTTTATTGATTTTCTGGTGGCAACAAGTCTTATAAACCATGCTTTTTCAGTGCTGTTTTTAGCGAATCTCCAGTTTTGTGTGCTTTTTTTTCTTAGATTTTCAGAACAGTCGCGTGGTTTGTTAAACTTGGTGTATAGAATACAGATAATGCGTTGTAATATAAAAAAAATTATATATTCCAAGGCTAATAGAAACTGAGAAAGACTTTAGTCAAATATTTTTCGTAATATTTCTGTTCACTTTAAAATATTTTTAAGGAAACCTCAAGAGGATTTCATGTTTTTTAGGTTTATTTTCGAGCGAGTGTCAATATTCCTCTTATTATAAGATTTTCATGCGTTAAATTCATTTAAAGTTGAATCTAGGTTAAGGCGTCCAATTTTACTTTCGGTATTCTCAACGGTCCTGTAAGTTGCACCGGCAGTTCACGAGCACAAGCTGCGGAGAGATGTTTACGAGAGATGACTGCCTCTATAATATGTGTAATAGCCTAATCGTGAATTACCGAAACCATTAATTTTTTTTTAAGTTTATATTAGCATGTGGTTATAGCGGAACCCTGATATACAGTATGTTTTTTTAAAGAACTATTAATCTGCATGCATAACAACTTCAATTCTATCATATAATTAGCAATTCCTATAAAACATTTTTTATAGACTAATTGTTTACAATAAGGGCCTTTAAACAGAATTTGGTATTGAGTTTTAGAACCTGTTCAAAAGAATATATAGCCAACACACGTTATTTAAACATAGTGTAAGAAAAACTAGTCTTTGGTTACATTACGTCATTAACTATCTCTACCAATTTTAAAAAACTTCTTTACAAAATCTGACTATTTTTTACATATATTTTAGAATTATATAATTATTCAATCTATTTAGTGTATATATAATATACTAATATACACTAATATACACTAACGATTTCATCAAAGATTTGAAAGTACGTAACTATATATATATATAAATCTTGAGTCTATATAACTGCCTAAAATATAAGTGATAATTTAACTCTTTTCCCCTTGTGCAAATTTATATATATTAATTATTATATTAGATAATTATTATCTCCAATAACTGCTCCTTTAAAACAGATGTTTTTAATTATAAAAAAGTTAAAACATCAAGAGCTTTATACAAAAATTTCCAAAAAGTCAGGTAAATGAAGACTAAAAAATCAATTTATTTGCCCCCCTTTCATTAAAGTTGGTCTCTTTTAGGAAAAAAAAGATTTTACAAACTCTTCAAATGAGTTGAAAGAAACTCCCAGCTATAGAATTATTCGCCGTCATTAAAAAAAAAAACCGAATATAGATTCTTCTTTTTTGTTACTTTTTTTTTTTGAAATAGATTCCCTACCACTGGGAAATCTATACCTCCTTGAATCTATCCATTATCTCATTCAATCCCCTTTTAGCATAAGTTATTAGCTTTACGAAAAAATCATCAAACAGTTTGACAAAGCACTTGTGTTCGCGAGAAGATCCCCTAAACCTTCATCTAATTGGAAGAATATGTTGAAATACGTCCAAAATCGGCAGTCTCTTCTACGGTTGACATAATAATAAGTTACAGCGCCGTCTGAAACTTTGTAACAATGATCTCCCATAGACTTTTATAATTCTCTAATTATAAACAATTACGTGAGGTCTTCATTGTGTACCTTATCAGGCCATCGACTAGTTCAGTTTATGTGATACTAGATATCTTGTTATATTTATCTCTACATAGAGTATTATTTTCATCTTGTTTTATTATACCTAACAAAATTCAACTTTTATACATTAACCTGACTTAAGGGTCTGAAAATGATGACCCTAACTGGAAATCGGATCAATTATTGAAAAGTCTATGAGCATTTTACTTTAAACAACTTTGAGATGCTGAAACTTTTTTTCTTAAAGACTTTGACTCAAATAATTTATTTTATTTATTCTACCTCATTTCATTACATATTTTTATTCTTATATGAAGTGTGTCATTATTGCTCCCATTTCAGTGTAATCTCATTCTATTAAATAAATCTGTTTAAGATCGGCAAGTAGTTTATTGGAACAATTAAATAATATAACTCCATACTAATTAATATACAGCTATACTTATATCCAAGAAAAGGTTCTCCAGCGAAAATTCCTTCGAAAAAAATAATATATATTTTTGTATGATATCGGTATGTTATTATTTGTATAATGTATTTATACTTACCAGTGATATTTAAATAAAATAATATTCAATTCATTATTTATCGTAAGACTCATTTAATTTATGTTTTAATAAGGTCTATTTTTATGTGAATATTAATTAAGAAATACTAACAAACTACCCTTAGAGTAACCACATAGATATCAGTTGTCCGGGTCTCTCGGCAGTTCATAGAATATTATTGTGAATGGTTTGGATGTGACTATTCTGTCTCCCCTTACTTCTTCCCCTCCATATTTGGCATTTGACACTCTCCCTTAAATTGGAAATGTATTTTCCTTATTGAACTATCTAATTTTTAATTGGGCTTTGGGATTACCTGATTTGGAGACAAGGTGGGAAGATAGAGGTTCCTCCTCACCTCTGATTAATCCTATATTCTAGAGGCTATCTAGCGAGGAATGTATCATAAATTGATACTGTTTCTGAATCTCATTACGTGGGCTGTTTAGTCTATTGTATGTTTAAAATGGTGTTATTATATATAAAGGCTTATGATCATTGATTTATCATGATTGCGTCATAATTTGTCCTAAACTAGGGTAATTAAGCTTACATTCTACGCACTGAAAAAAGATTCAACCAAATAGTCAAAAATCAAGACTTGTAGAATTGTTTTTATTTTGTCATAACCTTTTTGTATAGAATATTCCTTATCTCTTAGGCTTGTATTTGCGAATACTTATAATGATTATATCTTTTTATATTTTATACAGGAATTAGTGATTATTATGAGTTAGACTATTAAGAAGCCACATGCGGTACTATGTCTATATAAGAGATAATTTATAATGCCATATTAAGACATTTATAAGAATATTAGTAGAACAGTAAATAAAGACATACAATGGGTTATAATACTAATACCTATATCAGAGTAATAATCTACCCAGTCAATCACCCACTATCCCAAACTAATGCTCATTAGCATAATAATTACCACAAATGCAACCCTAGGTGAGTATACTAATGTACAATTTGTAAACTCAAATCCACCAATATTGACTTAGTCATAAAACTAATGATATATAATGATAACCAAACATCCACATGATTTAATATAACTTATATAAGATTATGTCCACACATGCCATTCTAACAGTTTAAATTCTTAATAACTAAAAACCCGCCAATTTGGCTTTGTCCCAACAATATATCATATTATGTAATACCCAACCTAATATTTCACAATATACGAATCTTAAACCCTTCTAAAATTAATTGCAATCGAGTCACATCAACAAACCTTCCATGTGTGGATGACGAGACTATTCTACAAAATTTAACAACCTTAATTACTGATAATTCAAATAGCTTATTCTTATATATATCAAGATAGTTCCTATGCCTTTCTTCTTAATGTATTCATTGCATCCTCACTGGTATCATCCTGTCCATGTCTACTTGAAATAAATTTATATATTCGGGTCTTCATGTATTATCATAGTATAAGATTAACAGGATTATTATTTTGTTATGACTTGTTATACTGTGCGCAACACTCTTTCATCTTGAAAAGAGATATGCCTCTTCTGAAACGAACGAAACATTCCCGTATATACTTAACTATCGCAAGCACCTCCTTCACGTGAAATTTCATCAGCCTCATTACCCCTCAAATACCTTTTTACTCTCTAAGTATATACTTTAATCTAGCCTTGCGTTTTTTGGTAATGTGTTAAAATGGGCACTCTCTATACGTCAATATCCTCAAGTTCTTTCTCTATCATCATAGTGATAGATTGAGAAGCACCACATAATCAACCATTTCAAGAAATAGTAACAAAATACAAATTAATATCTAAACCTTATTCCGTTGACACTTATACTATATATCTGAAACCAAAAGTTTTGTTGCAACCTCCATATCGAACAACATCTGCTAAAACATTAAAAACAAAGCTGAGAATGAATACTGGCTGGTTGGTTGTTTTTCTCAGGGTTTTGTTTTTTTTCTACTTATTATTTAACTACTTCATCAATGACCTTGCTAACCATGAGGCACCTCATAAAATCAAATCAATTTGCGATTGGATATTATTATAAATTAATTTAACCCTCATGTCATAACCTTAAGTTTAGCTTTATTTCATAGCTTACCGAACGACAATGATACTACTAGATTACAAGTCTATAACTTATCAAATTATCTGCTTATAAATCACAACCTAAATCTTTTTTACATCTGTCCAACTAGACTCCAAGTAAAACGCCTCATCCCACGTCATCATATTCGATAGTTAAATAAAAACTTGCTGATATTTGTGTAGATACCACCCTAGGTGAAGCAACCTTAACTTTAATATACTTATTTAAAAATTCATTTGCCAACGCTTATCTGCTTCCACCCTCAAGATGTTAATCAAGATCATTTTGAACATTCTTATTAGATAATATCCTTCAACTAATTCCTATAGAA
>JABUQX010135891.1:7500-17500 GCA_015478945.1 Trachelipus rathkii | reverse complement strand
GTTTGTGTATTTTTTGTTCTTTTCTTCTGTCATATTGTGTCTAATTTAATCTTATTTGCTTGCAAATATGTCTGCCTCTCTGTTTGTCTGTTAGTCTGTCAATTTGTCTGTCTATTTACCTGTCTGTTTCAGTGTCCGACTATCTGCCTGTTTACTTCTCTATTTCATTGTTTACCTCCTCAACACATACTTATCTGTCTTACTGTCAATATGTCTGTGTACCTTCCTGAATGTCTGCATCTGTTTGTCCGTCTGTTTGCTTGTCTGTCTAGCTACTTGTTCGCATCTGTTTGTCTGTCTGTATCTCAAGCTGTCTGTGTACCTTCCTGCTTGTCTGCATCTGATTGTCCGTCTGTTTGTTTGTCTGTCTGGCTAATTGTCTGCATCTGTTTGTTTGTCTGTATCTCAATCTGTCTGTGTACCTTCCTGTTTGTCTTAATCTGTTTGTCCGTCTGTTTGTTTGTCTGTCTGACTACATGTCTGCATCTGTTTGTCTGTCTGTATCTCAAGCTGTCTGTATATCAGATGTTTTGTTACCTTGTCTGTCTGTCTATGTCTGTATCTCAACCTCTGTTTGTCTATCAGATGTTTTGTTACCTTGTCTGTATGTCTATCTGTCTGTATGTCTGTCATTTTGCCTGACTGTCCGCCAATTTGTGTTTTACCATACTGTAAATAAATCCATTTACTTTTTTAATTAAAAGCTTTAAACTCCATTTTTTGATTATTCCAACTCTTTTTATAAGAGTTCATAATTGTTATTAATTCCCTATCCCACTAGATCTAACCCCTCTCCCCCCATCCTCTCCCTCTCCCTCTCTTAATACCCCCTTCACCCCATACCTTTCTCTCCCCCTTTTAACCCCGGGTCTCGATTTTCATTACTGTGTTATTTTCAATTACTCTATTATTAATATATTTTTTAAAACTATTAACTATAATTGCTAATAAATTTTGCCATGGATTTGATATTGACTTTTAATTAAATAAATATGGCGACAAAATTAATTAGAATATTTTGATAATTAATTCATTTAATCAGAATTTACTATTTTTCACTATATATATATATATATATATATATATATATATATATATAATATTATTAATATATATATAGTATATATATATATATATATATATATAATATATATATATATATATATTATATATATATATATATATATATATATATATATATATATATATATAATAAGAACTGGTTATTTTCATTTTTTTTAAAATTCTTTTTACTTCATCGCTAGGAAATAATATTTATATTAAGTTTTAATGGAAAATGAATGTATAGCACACGATCATTTGTCTAAGGGGGTGCTCCGCTCACGTATCCCCGGCCAGTGAGTGCTGGCAAAATAAAAGATTGATTTAACATCATAGGTTTATATAAGCCTATCAAAATTAAAAAAAAAGAAACATCAGTCAGTAAATAGGCTATAAAGGAAATTTAGGAGACTTTGCAGGTTTTTTCCAAGCCCCTTTTTTGAACTTTTCTTAAGTTACACTTTCTTCACGGATGACTTCAAACATTTCATAGAAGTTTCATGGAAATCTGCGAAAATTGGCTTGTGTCTCTATATAATTGATAATTGCGTCCTTAGACAAATTGTATAAATATTAAACATGAAGGAATATTATTTTCAGACTTAGCAACTTTGAAAGCAATGTTTCATCACTTGAAGTTAATAAATACGTCATTACCTAATGATCTAGTAAAAAAAATAATAATAAAAATGAAAATAACCAATTCCTGTAACACAACAGGATATATATATATAATATATATTATATAATATATTATATATATATATATATATTATATAATATAGTAATTATATATATATATAATTAATTATATATATATATATATATAATACATATATATATATATATATATATATATATATAATTTTTATATAATAATATTATATATATCATACATAATTATATATTTAATTATTTTAATATTTTTGATATAGTGCATTAGAATGATATATATATATATCATATATTATAATATATATATTATATATATATATATAGTATATATTTATATATATATATATATATATATATATTATATAATATATATATAGATATAAATTATATATATTATAGTATATATATATATATATATATATTTATATATAAATAAAACAATTCTTTATATATATCACATCTCGTATGACTTTCATACTCCATCCATCTCCATCATTATTTTTTAAATCTATCCATAGTAGTGCTCCTCAGAATTCTATTTTATCACAACTTTTTTTCCTATTTTGCTTTAATGATCTATCTGTTGCTGTGTCTCTTCTCCACTTTTAGGCTGATAACTCCACCACTAATCATTACTCTTTTCAATTTGAATGACGACTCATTCAACAGCAAGTAAATGATGCTAGGAGGATAGCCTTGAAGCAACAGATCTCTGATATTTCTCGTACCTAAAGTTGGGTTAAAGAAAATATGGTTGTTATCAATGACTCAATAACTCAGCTTCTTCATCTATCTACTTGATATAATCTTCCACGCAACTATAATATATTCTTTGAATACACAACTCTAGCTTACTTCTGCTCTTAATATTTTGATGTTCTTTTCTCGAGATATTTCTTAGAAGGATCCCATTATGTTCCTTCTAACAATTTCTAGTAAATTGGGTGTCCCTTCGAAACTTCTTCCCACCACCCCAGTTGCTAACTCATCACATTGACGTTCCACACGCCCAAATGGTCGACAGTGAAAATGGTAGACAGGTCAAATGGTCGACAGGTCAAATGGTCAACAAGACATCAAAAAAATTTCCAGTACAGCCCCCCGCAGGCGTTGGAATAGGTTAGGTTAGGTTATGTTATGCTATGATGAGGTTATGTTATGTTATGTTATGTTATGTTATGTTATGTTATATTCATGTTATGTATATGTGTAGTTATGTTTATTGTTATGTTATGTTATGTTATGTTATGTTAGGTTAGGTTGGTTAGGTATAGGTCTAGGTTAGCGTTAGGTTAGCCGTCTAGGTTAGGTTAGGTTAGGTTAGGTTAGGTTAGGCTAGGTTAAGTTTTGTTGGATTCGTTAGAGAAACTCTAAATAACCATAATTGTAATAATAATAATTGTATCTTGAAGCTTGTATCTTGTTCTTTATTTTAAGTTACTTTTTCTGCTTTTGCACTGTCTTGAATCTTGTATGTTGCTCTTTATTCTAAGATACTTTTTTCGGTATCTTGAATTCTGTGTCTTGTATCTTGTTCTTTATTCTAAGATACATTTTTCGGTATCTTGAATACTATGTCGTATCTTGAACCTTGCTCTTTATTCTAAGATACTTGTTTCCAACATCTTGAATAATGCTTCTAGTACCTTGCATATTGTATCTTGTATCTCGTTCTTTATTCTAAGATACTATTTTCAGCATCCTGGATACTAGTGTTCGATAAATATGAGGATAATCCTGCAAAGAGTATTTCATGAAATTTGGCTTGTTTAAAATTCAAATATGTATATATATATATATATATATATATATATATATATATATTATATTATATATATATATATATACTATATATATATATTATATATATATATATAATATATATATATATATATTATATATATATATATATATTATATTATATATACCTTATATATATTATATATAATTATATAATAATATATATATATTATATATATATATTATATAATATATAATATATTATTATATATTAATTATATACTATATATATAATATATATATATCATTTATATTATATATATTAATATATATTGCAAGCCTTCTAATATAATTCTCATAGATTTTCAATCAAGAAACTTGAGAGTGCGTCAAAATACAGATATGTTGAATATCATAACAAAGGAAGCCCTTCTCCCTCTTTCAAATGGAGTCTCTATATAATTATTCAAATCATTGGCTGCTAAATATGCAAGAATTCAAGGCAAGCTCATTTGTTCCTTTTCATAACGCTCTTCGGGTTTGATGACGTCAAAAATTTTATGAAGGAAATGATGATGAGGATGGAAGCATTTGGTAATTATTAATATATTATATATATTAGTTATATATTATATATCATATATATATATATATATATATATATATATAATATATATATATAATATATATATATATATAATATATATATATATATAATATATAATTATATATATAATATATATATATATAATTTATTAACAGTATAATATATGATTCTCTTATTTTTTAAAAAAAATAATCTACATAGGTTGAATCACGATGCATCATATTTATCAGCCATCAAGAAGCCATAATTCAAATAAAACATCCCGTGTTGCGTCTGTGGTATATAATATATATATATATTAATATATATATATATATATCTTATTTATATATATATAATATATATATATATATATATATCATATATTATATTATTATGTGCATATTGTTATGTATAGTACTAGTATATGATATATTATATATGGACATTTATAAAAGGTTGACTCCGTTAATATTAAGTAGTGTTAGTTAATTTAGGTTAACGTTTGGTTAGGGTTAGGTTAGGTTAGGTTACGGTTAGGTTAGGTTAGGTTTTGGTTACCCAAAAATTTATTGTATTTACCCTAAAATTATTAAAATTAACGATACATTAATTATTGATTTTTGTTTCTCCTGGAGTCAACCACTTATAAATAGCCTATATATATATATATATATATATATATATATATATATATATATATATATATATATATATATATATATATATATTGAGGTGTATGAAACGTTAGGTTGAATGTTATCTATGACTCCTTCTATACAAGCGTTTTTAACGTCCAGAAAACACCAGTTGAATTGGTTATCGAGTAGTAGTACATTGTTAATCTACATGAGCTATTTACACACACACACACACACAAGTGCGTGCACACACACACACCTACACAAATACCTACACACACAGTCACACACACACACCTAAGCTACGTGACTTACTAAAATACCTTTTTTTTGCGGTGCCAATAGGGACTCGCTTTAACCGCTCTTATAGGGAAGATAATAAGATAACAAAAAATTATCTTGTTTACAAGAGCAAAAGGTATCAAAATTGATTATAGACCGGATGTGGAATCCGCTTTAAGATAATTCGATTCCGAATCCGATTCTGATTCCGATAAGAATCAAATTTTGGTTTCCGATTCCGACTCTGATTAAGACAATTTGGGATTTTAGATTGGTATTATGACTCCTATTCCAATTGTTTAGGATCACGTGTTTTTACAAACCCAATTCTTCTTCTTCTTCTTCTTCTTCTTCTTCTTCTTCTTCTTCTTCTTCTTCTTCTTCTTCTTCTTCTTCTTCTTCTTCTTCTTCTTCTTCTTCTTCTTCTTCTTCTTCTTCTTCTTCTTCTTCTTCTTCTTCTTCTTCTTCTTCTTCTTCTTCTTCTTCTTCTTCTTCTTCTTCTTCTTCTTCTTCTTCTTCTTCTTCTTCTTCTTCTTCTTCTTCTTCTTCTTCTTATTATTATTATTATTATTATTATTATTATTATTATTATTATTATTATTATTATTATTATTATTATTATTATTATTATTATTATTATTATTATTATTATTATTATTATTATTTGCTATAAGATAATCCGCCTAATAATAATATAATAATAATAATATAATAATATAATAAAATAATAATAATAATAATAATAATGATTACTAATTTTTTCTAATCACAATATGAGTCTAAAAAAAACTAATAGTGCAAATAGATTATCAATAATATAATAATAATAATAATAATAATAATAATTATATTAATATAATAATAATCAATATAATAATATATATAATAATAATAATAATAATAATAATAATAATAATAATAATGAATTACAGAGACCCGAAAAACCTTTGAAATTCTTCCCCAATTTCTAAATCTTTGATAAACGTTGAAAGGTGATCATTAATATAGAATATTGCCAAGTTGTTGTACACGCTACATACAATTTAGAGCTCAGTCACGATACTCTGTATTGATTTCCGAGTAATAAAGGGAGAAATGTTACTTGGCTTTTATTTCTTTTATTAATACTTGGTCCGATGACGTCAGAACAATTGGTTTTCGTGATGTCATTAATTTAATGGAGTAGCAGAATATATACATTAATTGATATTTATGAAGATTTAACTTAAATATAAGATGAATATTTAATTAAGCCGTTTTCGTTTTTGCATTTGTGCCTACGAAACGTAAGAAATGCTTGAGTTTGCGGCTTTCGTTTATTTGTCCAAACTTAACTCAATAATCGCTAATAAAATGCTCCAAAACGAAGGAACTTTCTTAATTCTGTAAAAGTTTGCTATTTCCTGTGCTTACCGAAGTTCTTACGATAAAAATGTAAACAAACAAGATGGCGGCGTGGTAGGCCCGTTTGAATTGTATGAATGTTTCATTCAATAAAATTGGCTTTAAATCTAATTTCTTCCAAATCGATAAACTCCATATTATTGAGCTATTTAACTTGACTTTTATTGCTCATTAGTTTTGTGAAGACATTTCACAATCAATATTTCGCTTTATAACTTTGAACTTTTATTTATTTTTAAAACATTTTATTCGGTGACGTCATAATAAACCTATCTTTGTGATGTCATAATTAGTATGTATGTATGTATGTATGTATGTATGTATGTATGTATGTACTGTATGTATGTATGTATGTATGTATGTATGTATGTTCCTAGAATTTGTTTCGGTGACGTCATAATTTAGCTTTTTATAATATATAATAATCTTAAATTCATTTTTTACAAAAATATCATGCGATATAAAAATCAAATGTTTATATGGAAAAGGCTCATGATTATTATATATATAGTATATACTACTACTATATATATATATATATAATATTATACATATTATATATAGTATAGTATATATATAATTATATAATATTATTATATAATAGTATATTTATATACGTTAATAATATAAGGCACTTTCCCTTTAAAAGGATGTTACATAGAAATGTTACATAATCGAAATATCGCTGATACCCGTAATCGTCTGAACCATACACTAGTTGACGTGTTAACTAACTCCAATCAGAAGAAGAGACAAAAAGCTGCCACATAGTGCTTTTTATATTCATGTTAAATTTTATATGAATTTTGTTTTCATTTTTTTATCTTATTTATATACAGGGGTCGAGCGCACAGCGGGGGACGACGGGGGTGACGAAGTCCCCCCCGGTCGATATCCCCGCCTGAGGCCGAGAGACCTGAATCTCTTTGAACATCTTTGGCGAATTTAATCTGGGTATTCCTTTAGTTTTTTAAAAACAATAAAAAACTTTCATTGGCAACCTTTGTCGCAATATTGCCTTGAAATAATCGAAAAAAAACGTCGATTACAATCGCTTCGTTCGATATATCATCGGGTTAAACATCCGTGTTTAAAGCGAATAGTTCCGGATATATATTATTATATATATATTATATATATAAATATATATAATATATATATATATAATGTATATATATATATATGATATTATATAATATATATATATATTTTCATAATACTGTATATATATATATATATAATAAATATAGGTTTATTATCATATATATTATACTATATATATACTTATTATATATATATTATATTATATATATATATCATGATATATATAAGTTTATATATACTATATAAATATATATAACTATATAGTATATTATATATTATACTCTTTCTATACCTTCATATATAAAGAAAAAGTAGTTTATGAAGCATATACGTAAAAGTTTTCTCTTTGGAAAAATCCATCTTTACGAGCCTCAGGAAACCAATAAAGCTAAGTTGTGTTAAGTGCAATAAAGTCTTTTGTCTGCTAGATAAATTGACCACACTTTGTTCCCTGATTGATAAACTTTTTCTCTTTTTAAAAAAAAGAAAAGAAAAGAAAATATGGGAGGGAGAGCTGTGTGAGATTGGAAGCGAAATAAGGAGTTGTGTCCAAGAAACTTAGGGAGGTTTTTGGGAGTGTGGGGGGTAAATTGGAAAAGGAATAGGGAGTTTTACCCCCTTTTCTTCAACCCCTTATTTTGTAAGTTTTCTGATAAGCGGTAGTTGTAACAACAAAGAATTTACAACCGATTGTTATATATTAAATCACTGGTTTTTCAGTATTTTCTTATGGGAAGGAGAGTTGGGAAGAAAAAGAAATAGGGAGTTATATCCCCCATTTTAACTCTTATTTTGTTATAAGTTTGAGGTTGTACAGAATTACAACCGATTGTTATATATTAAATCATTGCTTTTAAAGTATTTTTTCTTATCTTCAATATTTGGGGTAATGTTTATGATATGGGGGATTTTACTTTTATATAGGGGAGAAACATTATCTTTATCGAGGGATTTCAAGTTTTCATCCTAAAATAAGGATTGGAGCTAGGGAATTTTTTCCCCCCTTTTTTTTCTTAAATAAGTTATTCAAATTTGTTTTGGAAAGAAGATTGTAGGAAAAAGTTTAATTGTTTTGGAGAAAACAACTTGTACAATTTTTAGAGTATATAAGTATTATAATAGTATATATATATATAATCACTAATACTATATAGTTATATATTATATATTATACTATACTATATATATATTTATATATATATTTATATATATCATATATTATATATATTTTATATATTATATAAGTTTATAATATTAAATATTATACATATATATATTATATATATATATATTATTATTATTATTAATATATTCTTTTAGTATTACTGTGTATATATTATATTATATAATATATTTATTATATGATATATATATATTAATATTATTATAATACTATAGATATATATATATAATAGTAATTATGATGTATTCTTAGGTTTAATCTCACATTATACGTATGTTTATGATTGACTATTAATTGTTGCAACCCTTGAGTACGCATTTTTTGTCAAGATTGTTATTTTCGCATCGTGTCTGTAGAGAGCATTTCGCAGAATCTCTTAAACTGCACCATTATTTAAGTAGGTATTGATTACACGCACGATAGTGTAGTTATTACTATTCAGACTTAAAAACTACAGACTAAATTGTAATAAACATCACTATACTATGAATGGTACTAATATTTTATAAAGCCAAAAGAACGCCTAGTATCGTACACAATATAGCTTTTCGCATATGGTAGCATGACTTCCTTCAGTTGAGGTCACATGCTCAATGACGAAAAGCTATTTCGTGAAGAACTAGCGTTCTTTTGGTTTAAAATTTATACCATTCTATACTATAGTGATGTTTTATTAGTTGTAAGTTTTATAACGCCAATACAAACTGAATTTAATAAAACTACTTTAAAATATGTCCAGTTTAAGTTCCAAAAAATGCTCTAACAGACACGAGCGAAAAAAATAAATATATATCATATATATACTTATATTATATATACTATATATATATATATATAGATATATATATATATATTATATATATATATTTATATATATATATATATATACTTATATATCTATATATATAAGAGAGAGTAAGGAGAGAGAGATGAGGAGAGAGAGAAGATGAGGAGAGAGAGAGAGAAGAGAGAAGAGATGAAGAGAAGGTAGAGAGGAGAGAAGAGATGGAAGAGAGAGAGATCTCGAGAGATATGAGAGACGAGAGTAGAAATGTAATATGACTCATATTTCAGAAGTAAATGAGAAAAATATCTTTTTCCCGCTGAATTACTCTTTTTTTTAACAGTAAATCATTTAAAATTAGCTTCTTCCTATTCAAAAAGCACATGGTGCTTTCGTAACTGATGAAATGGATGGGAGGAGAGTGTGGAGGGAGCACTTCGAAAATCTGCATGACATTGACATAATGAAGTTGTGATAGTGAATGTATGTGGGATTGATAGTGCAAGAAGGAACAGTTATTTTGGGGATGAGGTAATTAG
>JABUQX010135890.1:17500-20000 GCA_015478945.1 Trachelipus rathkii | reverse complement strand
CACCACACAAACCAAAATCATCCGCATATAATAGCTAGGCACTAGGCACCCTCATTCTCCATCATTCTAACACATTTCCTGCCACCCCATCTCTAATTCTCTTCATAACCCATCCATATACAAATTGAATAACCAAAGGGACATAGCACATCCCTGCTCCACTCCGCTATTAATATTAAACAAATCATTTTCAACTATTTATTCTTACACACGCTTACTATCGTCATACATACTTTTGATTCCATTCAGAAGCCTAACCTAACACCATACATTACTAACACCTGCCATAGGCAGGGCCCTCTTAACCATTCATGCCACCCTAGGCAAAAAAAAAATCACCTTAAGCATATGTAAATTTAATAACTGAAATATAGAAAATATACAATATGATATTATATATATATAATATATATATTATATATATAGATATATATATATATATATACTATAATATACTATAATATATATATATTATATAAAAGGAAGGGATACATAAGCTCTTGAATTTCGTTTTTTCCACAGTGTTTAAGATTGATTTTTATTTATTTTGCCTTGAATTTAACATTTAGGTTTTAGAGTCTTAAATCAATTAGTTTACGTTTTTTTTAATTCGTTGTAAAAAGAGCTTAGTGTTTTAACTTTATTGATTTTTCACTATTTTACACTGTTTACTGTAATACGATTTTACTTTTTACATTACGTTTTTAAATTAGTTAGGGTGTGATATTTTAACCTGATTTCACGTCTTGATTCCGTTTTTTGTCTGTTGTTGTTTTGTGGTTGCTGTGATGTACATGTAAAGATGGCAGGATTTGCACAGGCGCGGGTGCTACTTATCGACTTTACTAACATGCCGTGGCTTGCAATCAACTCTGCATCCGTGGAATACCACCTTTTTAACTCTAACCCTAACCTTTGCCCTGTCTTGAGACCCAATGGATCAAATGACTCATTCTCAACTACTTAATATATCAACCATTAGCTTATTTCATAATTTCGTGTCTAAAGGGTGGATAGTGCCTATGTAAAACATAACACTCCTGTAACACGTCTTCAGAATCTTGAATCTCCTAACCTTCGATGTTCTTGTTGGCTTAAAATCTTTCTTTCCTTCTACTTACAATAATCTTCTGTGGGTCTGCTTACTGCTCTCTAACAGAAACAGATTTTCACCCCTTTGGTTTGAAGTATCTTACAAACTTCTTCACAGACTGTTATATCTCTTCTCATCCAAATACGAGTCTCTTATTTAGAGGAATTTCAATGTATGCAACATTGAGTGGTTAGGGTCCTCTCATACTGATTTAGTTGGGGAGGAGGCCGAATCATCAGCACTCTCCAACACCTGGAGCAACTAATAAAGAACCCACACACATTTTGGGATCGTCCCCAAACCAAATTCTTGAACACACGTTGACCTATGTTCACCCACTAGTTCCTTCTCTCTAGAATACACCACCTTTGAGCCTTTTGGTAAATCGGACCATAGCTTTATATCTCTTTAATTTTTATGCTTTCTCTGCAACAGTTCCATCCTGCCTTACGCGTTTTTTCTGGCACTTTAATCGAGCTGATGGTTGCCTTTGCGCGCTTCCGCAACTATAATCGGAATGACGCTTTGACTCGGGGTGACGCTTCGATTTCTGCCCGATAAGGTGGGAACTGTATCGTTGATGGGATGAGCAGGTTCATCCCTTCTTGGACTAAATCTTTCTCTCCTCATAAATCATGTGGTTCGATCGTGCATGTTCTCTGGCCATTCAGGTAGAGACAGTACGTTATCGTGAGTGGAAAAATTCTAGTTCTCCTATCACTCTTGCTAATTTTCATTCCGCTAGAAATCGTTGCAGGGATACATCTTCGGAGAGCAAAGCGTCTTTTCATAAAACGAAAGGGCGCTAAACCTCCTAGTTCTCTTACTGAAAAATTTTCTGGCCTCTTTGCCAAAAACATCTCTAACAACATCTGTTAAATCTGCCTTTCCTCCTCTTATTCCATCTGACGTCTGTTGCTAATTCTCCAACTGAAAAGGCAAATCCTTTGTCTCCTATTTTCCTCTAACTCAACCCTGGACGATTCTTGCATTCCTCCTCCCCCTCTTCCTTCTCCTCTCAGTTGTCCTATGCCTTTGCCTGTGATTACATTTGATCGGGTGCAGGGACTCCTGAAATCTATGAACGTTAGAAGGCGGGTGACCGGATGGCGTTCCTCCCCGAATTTTGAGGGAATGTTCCTCCGTGCTGTGCTATCCCCGCCCCCTCGTTCAACTATATTCTCTATTCTCAAAACTAACACTTTCCCTCAGTGTGAAAGGGCGCACACGTCCAACACATTCTTCAACTCATTTCAATTCTGCTCCCTCTTTTCACTTCTAGAATTGCCTCTCGTCTAATCTTTCCGATCTATTTCTCGCTTAATCTGGATAGGATTTCCGGGTGGGTCGCCTCAAACCTTGTGAAATTTAATTCTTTAAAAACTCAACTTCTACAAATCTCCCTCT
>JABUQX010135890.1:0-12500 GCA_015478945.1 Trachelipus rathkii | reverse complement strand
TAATAACAATAGGCATGAATAATAACACTAAGTTAATAATAAAGGAAAAATTAAAGTGTTTTAATAAATTAACGTTATAGTATAGTGTAAGTGTGTGTGTGTGTGATGCATGTGGGTGAGTGGTCGTGTGTGTGTGTGTGTTGTGTGCATGTGTTATGGTGTTCTAAATTAATAATAACAATAGCATGAAGTAAATAACACTAAGTATAATTAATAATAAAAATAAAAATAATAAAAATAATAAAATAATAATAAAATAAAAAAAATAATAATTAAAATAAATAAAAACGATCAATATGATAAACAAATCAAAAAAATGTAAAAAATCATTAGTTAAACAGATAACACTCATGACCCGTTTAGCAGATAAAACATGATAACAGCAGGTAAAACAAGATTTTAAACAGTTAAAACATGTTTAAATGCAGTAAAGCAGTAAAACAAAAGCAAACTAATCCCCTTGTTGCTATTTGTAACACCTCTATTGATTACTGATTTAATGCTTTAGTATTGTAATGTTAAATTAATATATAGTTAAAGCAGAAAACATTATGATTAAAGTAGTGAAAACATAGTTTAAGCAGTCAAAACAGGAAAACCAAAATCATACTAACCCCCTTGTGCTATGTACACCTCTATTGATTACTGATTTACTGCTTTAAGGTATTAATGTTAATAAATATATGAGTTAAAGCATTAAAACATATGAGTTAAAGCAGTAAACATGAGTTAAAACAGTTTAAAACAGTTTAAAACAAAAGCATACTTTAACCCCTTGTTGGCTATGTAACACCTCTATTGATACTGAATTTTACTACTTTTAAGTATGGTAATTTTAATAAAAAGTGAGCTAAGCAGAAAAACATATGAGTTAAAGCAGGTAAAACATATAGTTAAAGCAGTAAAACATGATTAAAGGCTAAGTAAACATATAGTTTAAAGCAGTAAACATGAGTTAAAGCAGTAAAGCAGTAAACAAAAGCATACTATTCCCCTTGTTGCGGTGATAACACCTCTATTGATTTACTGATTTACTGCTTTAAGATATGGTAATGTAAGTAAATATAGAGATTAAAGCGTAAAACATATGAGTCTAAAGTAGTAAAACATGAGTAAAGCGTAAAGCAGTAAAACAAAAGCATTCCTTATCCCTTAGGTGTTAGGTAACCACCTCTATTGAGTTACTGAATTTACTTCCTAAGTATGGAATGTTGAAGGTTTTTAATAAAAATTTCGTACAATTAGTAAAATAAAATGTTATATATAGACACCTGCCGTTTTTTTTCTTCTTAGCATACAATTTTTTAAAAAATTTATAAATTAAAAAGTAAAAAAATATAAAGAAAAAATAATGTTAATAAAAATGTTAAGTATGAAATAAAAATGAATGACTCATAGTAAATATATATTTTCATTCCGCGCGGAAATATTGGCCTGACAGGCGCTCGCGGCGGGCGCGGAACGCGGCAGGTCGCACCTGCGGTGCGGGTTGACTGTCTTTGCGCGGAGAGGGCAGCTGCGCCTTTGGTGTTTCCAATTAGACCTTAGGGAAGACACAATATTAGCTGCTGTTCTATGAGGTAGGGGGGTTTAGAAAAGGTTTAGAAAGAGGTTAGAAATGCTAATCATAGTAGGAAAAACATCCTAGCAACTGAATAATATTACACCGAATCGCAAGTGTCTATGGGTAATGTAAGTGTCTATGGGTAATGTAAGTGTCTATGGATGAGTGTAAGGTGTCTATGGGTGAGTGGAAAGTTGTAAAGTGTCATTTGATGGTGTATAATTCCATAGTGTTATGTGTGTATAAGTGACTAGTGTATGTGTGTAAAGTTCCATCAGTGTATGTGTGTATAAGTGACATAGTGTTATAAGTGTTAGAAAAAAGACTAACTCATATTAGGAACATCCTAGCAACTTGTAATATACACCAATCGATTCTCCGTACCTTATCTAGGGGTAGACACCCATATTATGGCTATTCTAGGCTCAGGGGAGGCAGAAAAGGCTTGAAAAAAGGGGCACTCTAAGTTGGCACTATGTGGCACTCAGTGGCCCTATGTGACTCACTTGGGACTCATTGGCACTCATTGGCACTCATGGGCACTCATTGCACTCACTTGCCACTCACCTGGCACTCATCAAATACCATAGAATACTAATAGAACACTCCTAGACACTCCTTACGGTGATTAGGAACCATCAAAATTGTACTGAATCTCAAAATGTACTGAACCCTTCAATAAATCTGATCATCAAAGATGAACCACAAAGATGACGTCATCAAATTGAATCATCAATAATGCTGAACCTTCAAAGATGCATCATTCAAGTTGAGCCATCAAAGATGGGGCATTAAAGTGTCATAGTGGGTATGTATGGAGTGTGTGTGTGTGTGTTGTACAAGGTGTATAGGTAAATGTAAGTGTCTATGGGTTAATGTAAGTGTCTATAAGTGTCATAATGTGTATAAGTGTCATAGTGAATGTGTGTATAAGTGTCATGTGATGTGGTATAATACATAGTTGTGTATAAGTGTCAGTAGTGTAAGTTGTCTATGGTAAATGTAGTGTCTATGGTTGAGTGCAAGTGTTTATAAGTTTCATAGTGAATGTGTGTATAAGTGACATAGTGTGAATAAGTGTCATAGTGTAAGTTTAGGATTGTTGTGTGTGTGTGTGTGTGTGGTGTGTGTGTGTGTGTGGTGTGTGTTAGTGTTCAAGTAGGATAGATCGCATACATACGTTCAAGCTTAGGAACGAAATATGTGACGGGGGGACGAGTGGGCAAAAAATTAGCGTGGGCCAAATTGACCCATGGTATCTGGTAAGGTCAGGCCGAAATATCATGGTCAAAAAAGGTTAAGACATCAAAAAGGGCTAAGCCTAAAGGAAGGCCAAAAAATTCCGTGGGTCAAATTGACCCATGGTATCTGGCAAGCTTTGGAGAAAAGGTCAAGGACCAAAAAAGGAAAACATCAAAAAAATAGGGCTAAGCCCCTAAAGGGTGGCCAAAAATAGGGTGGGACCAAATTGACCCTGGAAGACCAAAGGGTTTGTCGAAAACTTGGTGGTACGTAGCAAACGGTTGCTACCCTTCTATACGAAGGGTTCAAAAATTGGATGACCGAGAAAAAATTAGGGATGCCAAAAATTAGGGTCAAAAAATTAGGTTGCCAAAAAATTTAGGTTGCCCAAAAAGGTCAAGGCAGGTACGGTGTGCAATATCCACCCCCTACTACTTATATCTTCCCCACAACATTTAATAAACTAATTCCCCTATGATTCGTACAGTTATGCTTATCCCCCTTACCCTTATATAAGGGTACTATTACTGCTCTCCTCCAATCCCTCGGAACTATACCCTCCATAAAAACTTTGTTACACAACTTCCAAATCTACTCAATCACCATCTCGCCTCCGTTCTTGATCATTTCACGAGTAATTTATCTATACCTGCAGATATACCATTCTTCAACCTCCTTCTAACTAATGACCTCATCTCCAAAATACCTATTTTTTCTTGTACCATCAAAATCCACACACATTCACTATCATCTCTTCATTACTGCTAATGTTACGCAAATTTTCGAAGTGTTCTTTCTACATCCCCTCACATCTATTTCATCAGTTAAGAAAACACAATCCCTGTTCATTATTCTAAGCACTTTCCCCTTATTCTCATTTTTAACTTTTCGCGATTCCTTCCAGAAGAGCTTCTTAATCCCTTGTAAGTCCCCATTCATCTTCACTCCAAACTGTTCATTTACTTCTTTTTCCCTCCTACGTTATGCATCTTTTAGTATTCCTTTTTTCCTCCTTATATAATTCCAAACATCTTTCTTTTAAAACCTCATCATTGGGTTTTAGTACATTCAGGAACGCTTCTATTTTACTTTTAACCGCTTGCATCACCTCCTCCTTCCACGACTCACTATTAACATTCTTACTTCCTACTTTAGCACATCCACGTACTCCTTTTGCACTACTAACAACTGCTTCCTTCATTTGCTTCCAAATTTGTTCAGTTTCAACTTGTTCACATTCAACTGATTTATTTGCAAGCGCTCTTAAATACTTATCCTTATTACCTTGTTCACTTAACTTCTCACTCTTAAATCTACCCACTTCCTTCCTTATCACCTTCCTCTCCATCCAAGCCCCACTAACTTAATTTTACATAGAACAACATATTGATCCGAAATTCCCATTCTTAACTCACTCACTGATTTAACATCCAGCACATACATCAACATCACCAACACAAAATCAATCATACTTTTCACTTCGATATCATCTCTACCTACACCAACTCTAGTATACTTATGGATACTCTTGTGTTTAAAGAAAGTATTACTTACACACATATTTCTCTCAGAGAAATCAATCACCTTCCTACCATTCTCATTTTCTCCAGACACCCCAAAGTCACCTGTTTTACCATCCCTTTTTTGATCACCTATCCAACCATTTAGGTCACCAAAACAATCAATCTGAAGCTCCTACTGACCGCATCCAAAACTTCATTATATATTATATATGAAATATATATATATCTATATATATATATATATATATATATATATATATATATATATATTATATATATAATATAATATATATTGGGGTACCTGGAATACAATTCGGTAGGCAAAGTTATATATATATATTATATATATATCTATATATATATATATATAATATTTCTATATAATATAAATATATAATATATATATATATATATATATATATTATATAAATATATATATAATAATATATATATATAATATATATATATATATATAAATATATATATATATATATATATATATATACTTACTATATATATATACTATAATATAATTATATATTATATATATATTATATATATATATATATATATAATATATTATCATATATATATATATATACTATATATATATATATAACTATTACGAAAACATCGAAGACATATTTTTAATAATTATAATACGTACCTATTAATTTGATGAAAAGCTTGTTTACAATATATTTACCAAATACTTAATAAGCACATTCCAAATGAGTAATTTTCTTAGGCCTTACCATTTTTTTAAAATAAAGCTGTGGTTTTATAGATAGTTTTAAAGCGTTTTTTTCTTTAAATAAATTACACTACTCCATTATGCATTATTTCAAATTATTATTATTATAATAATTGCTAAAACACTCAAACAAAGTTACATAAGATTAATAATTCAATAATCAGAATATTCAGACACATTCGAACAAAGATTTCAAACAAACCACTAGCCGCATAACTTGTCGTACTTTCTACACATTCGTTACAATACGGGAAAGAGAACGAAAAGGTTTATATATTTTTCCGACTTATAGGTTAGACAGACTACCCGTTCCTTCATAATGATTATAAAAAAATGACGTCATATGATTATCCTAGATAGAATTTTTACTTGTAAGATGAGAGTAGAGCGAGAATTCTAAATGAATTTAATGTTTTAGCCTCGGGAAGCGAAATCGGATATTTATATCTTAGGACTTATGAGGAACAGGTGGCTCTTTTTTTAACTTTTATTAAAATTGCAATAATTGAGTTACTTTTAACATTTAATTTCAATTATTATTTAAAACCTAAAAAAATATTGGGTAGGAGCTTACCTACCCGGCCTTCCCTATGGTATTAAACGCCCCTAAATATTTATATATATATATATATATATATATACTATATATATATTAAATTTGATATATTGAGCTATATGTATATTCATTTGCTTTTAACTTACTTGTGATACAGATCTACATACAAAAAATCTTCAAGAAATAAATATTAAAATAATTCAATATTTTACTTTGTTTTAGAATTATTTCGATTGTCAATATTGAAGATGCTAAAAAGAAATTAATTGCGGGTGACGTAAAAGAGTAGTGATAAGAACCTTCTCCGTCATGGTTTCAGATAAATATGTTTTCTTTAATTTATTTTTAATAAAAAACGAATTAGGATACTGCCAAACCGTAAAAATTAAGCGAGATAAGATAGGAAATATTGAAAAGTATTAAAATTAAATTGACAAAATAAGCCCAAAGCGCTGATTTTTGCATGAGAAAGAAAAACGGCTTTAGTGCTTGCCGAGTGAAAGAATTCAAGGTAGGGTAATAAATAATGTTTTTGGGTAAATATGTTCCGTATTGGGTTTTGTTTTCAATATTGAATTTTGTGCATACCTAACAGAACATTTTCATCAACCTGAACTTAGAGACAGGAAAACGCAAACTAAGCTATATTGATCGATGATGCATTAAAACGCAACCTTACATATATTATCTATGATGCAGGTAAGTATATCAGACTATCATATTACCTATATCAAATATCAGAGTTTGATAGTTTTATTCGCTTGTGCTGGAGGCTGTGTCATGTACTTGCTCTTCCAATGTGTTCATGTTAATATTGTATGTTTAAAAAAATTTTTTTTTTAATTGTACAGTCATTTTAATTTAGTGTGCCTAGTGCTATTGTGTTTTTTAGTGTTTATTACATGTTTATTTTAGTGTTTCTTACTTGCCAAGTGTTTTTGGTATCTGTTTTTGGTGTTTTTGGTATCTTCATATAATAGGAATTTTCGTCGAAAGTTTCCCAACTTAAATTTTTAAGATAAGTTATAGTTTTATTTTTTGCTTCTTTATTTTTATAAAGATTTCTTTTCATTGATATAATGGTTTTAAAATTTAATTTTATGGTTTTAGTGCAGGTTACCATCACCTTAGGGTACTTTTAATTTGAGTTTTAGTTTTAACATTAGTTTTAGCTATCATGTTAGTATACGATCACTTCTGTGTGTAAATGTGTGTGTTGATTAAGTAAACGTGAAATGTTTTAACTATTAGTAATTATTGTGTACGTGAGCTTGTGAATGTTTGTCTGTGTGAGTGGCTGTTCGTATGACTGGTCAGAGTAGATGTGGGGATGGGCTCAGGCAAGGGTTCTCTATTGACTTTGCAACGTGCGTGGCCTACGTGCTAACCATGAATCTGTGGAATATCATCTCTCTAACTCTCAACCTAACATTTTATTACTGTCTGAGACCCAGCTAGCCAGGGATTCTTTTTCAAATAAACTAAATATCTCCAACTATAACTTTTTCTATAATTTCCGACTGAATGGTGGGTGGAATCTGTGCCTATATAAACATAAACACTCCTGAAACACGTCTCGAGAATCTTGAATCTCCTAATTTCGATGTTCTATGGCTTAAAATCTTTCTCCCTACTATTATCATTATATTGTGTTTCTGCTCCTAGTGGAACAGATTTTCATACTATTCTTTTAATAACATACTTTACTCACGAGACTGTTACTTCTTCTCATCCAATATCGAGGAACTCTACTTAGAGACAATGTACACCACAATGAGTGGATGGACTACTCTCATACAGATACAGTTAGGAAGGAGGTTAAGCCATTCAGTATTCTGAAAGATCTGGAACAATTGATTAGGAAACTTCACATATGCAGGATAGCCCCAAACAATTCTTGAACACGCTTGACTTATTGCTTCGCCACTACTCCTTCTCTAGATAAATACACCATTTTCTCTCCTATCAGTAATCATGACCACAATCTTATAGGGCCTTAATTTTAATACTTTTTCTCTAGCAGCTCCACCATGCCCTAAGCGTAATTTCTGGCACTTAAATCGGGCTAATTGGGGGCATTGCGTCCTTTTCTTGCTAACTACTCTTGGAATGAATCCTGCTTTTACTCGGAGGATGCTTCGGTAACCGCTGAAAAGGCAGGGGCCGTAATCGACAATGGGATCAGCAGGTTCATTCCATCTTCAACTAAATTTTTTCCTCCTCTAAATCCATGGTTCGATGGAGCTTGTTCTCGCGTCATTCAGGAGAGAGACTCTCGTTCTCCTATCACAATTGCTAATTTTCATTCTGCTCGGAATCGTGCCAGGATACTATTCGACAGAATAAACGCGCTTTCACTAAAAGAAAGAGCGCCAACCTGCTGATTCTGGATCCCTCCTAGTACTCCTTCTCCTCTCAGGTTTCCCATGTCTTTACCTGTGATCACACATGATCGTGTGCAGAGGATCCTGAGCATCTATGACGCCAGGATGGCTAGTGCGCGCCCTGATGGCATTCCTCCCCTTGTTTTGAGGGAGTGTGCTTCTGAGCTGGCGCCTGTCCTTTTTCAACTTTACTCTCAATGATACTTTTCCTCATTGCTGGAAGCGCGCATATGTTCAACCGATCCCGATAAAAAGTAGCCACTCTGATCCTTCAAACTATCGCCCTAAGCCTCCTCACTATGATGATTCTTATCTAAAATCTTTTGAAACTCTTCTTAACTTTCAATTTCCTGGTATCATCTGGACCTCATTCCCTTCTTTCTGATCATCAGTATATGACTTTCGACGCTCAAGGTCAACTGGTGACATCTTTCCTATCTAACTAATCTTGTCTGCCATAGGGCACTATGGGATCTTGCGCTTTTGGTTGCGCTTGGACATTATCGCAAAGCTTTTGACGGGTATGACACGCGTCACTACTCGCTAAGCTCCTTCCTTTGGGTTTCCCTTCCTTCTCTTCTCGTCTTACTTCTTTGTCTAGGTTTTTTCCGGGTGGCTCTCCATTATCAGCACTCGTCGTGATGGAGCGTTCTCTTCAGCTCCTTCCCTGTCTTTAGTTGGGCGTGTTCCTCAAGGTCTGTTTTATCTTAAGCTTTATTCCCACTTTCATCAACGATCTCCTAAGCTGTACTAACTCTGTTCACTCTTATGCTGATGACAACTCTATATTCTTCTATTCATTTCAAATCTGCTCTCTCTTTTGCATCTAGAGCTTTCCGATTCTATTCTTGCATCTGGATGGAATTTCCCGGTGGGGTCACCGCCACCTCTAGTTAAAATTCAACTCTTTAAAAACAAACTTCTTACATCTCCCTCCTTAAAAAACACCTTTTCTCCTTTTCGATGGGTCTAACGTTGCTCACCCTCGTAAAATAACCATAAACATTGCTGGTCTCAACATTAAACACAAATTGTCTGGGAAACCGGTCGACTATGTACAATGGTTGCTAATGGTGGCCCAATAGAGGGGCTTGAGTTCTGTTCCAGATGCAGAATTTTTTTCCCCTAACAGTTACTCCCAGTTACATTAAGGGGCCTTATTCGCCCTTGTTATGGTAGTACTGTTCTCACACTTGGGGGGGCTCCGGCTCCACCCTTCTATTAGATAAGGTTGAGTCTAAAGCTAAGAGACAAATAAACTGTCCCCTCCTTTAAAACTCCTTTGACCCTCTATCTCTGCGAGGTGACGTTGCCGCATGATCTCTTTTCTAGAGATTTACTACAGCGGCACATTGCTCGGGGGGAGATGACCTCTCGCATTCCACCACCCTTGGGTCGCCCTTCTGTAATTGCAAGGGGTGCCTTGCTCTCGCATTAATATTGCGTGAGTATTGAAAGCGCGTGAGTATTGAAAACTCCAGATTTGTTCGTTGTGGTGCCTCTTACTTTCCAGCTGCTACTGTCAGTAGTATTCCGGCCATTTGGTCGTTGCAGGCCTTTTCGATATGAAGGACTAGAGATATAGGTCTGAAACTTGGAATATAATCTATGTATGGGTTAAGCTCGAAACAGGCGGAATTTCAAGTCTATAGGATGTATATAGAGGGGGGTCGGCCCTCGAGGTCGACGCTTGGACATTGCGCTTACCGCCTACTGTGGCGGGCTTCTCGGAATGGGTCGAGATAGGCCTAACAAGCGTTCGGGCGGACCGACCATCTGGAGGTCAGACAGACCGAAGGTCTGTCTGGCCGACAGACACAGACCGAAGGTCTGATTAGTTTGTCTTTTTTTGTTTGTATTATATATTTATTAGTTTATTATTTATATTATTATTACTATTTTATTATTAATATTATTATTATTATATTATTATATTTAATTATTATTACTTATTATTTATTATTATTGCATTTTATTATATTATGCGTCGAGGACAGTGATCCCCGAAGGGGATCACTTCTGAGTTGTTTTTTAAACCCTTTTGCGTCTCCTTCAACGTCTCCTTCTGCGGTTCCATCTCAGCACCGCACCGCACAGCACCGCATCGCACCGAACTGCTCCGAACCGCATCGCGATGCAGTGCTCCGCCTCCAACTTCGGTTTCGATTCCGCCGACAAAGACCGACTGCCTGTTCTATCCCATTTCCGACTCCGACTCCGGTGCCGGCTCCGGTTCCGCCCTGCAGCGACGCAGGGTCCGGGTAACAATGTGATCGATTTGGAATGATAACAATATTGGTGTTCTTTAATATGGTTATTGGCGTCTGTAGATTTCGAAAATAATGGTTTCAGAACCATCAAGGAAAAAAATAATAAAACAATAAATAAATAAATAAATAAATAAATAAAATTTCTTATTCTCTTTTGTTTATAACTTACAAATTTACGTTTTTACATACCCTAATAGCAGTATAATCAGGTAAAATCAATATCCATCCCATCCGACACTCCCTCTATGTCCCGTAATCAGTGATGTTTATTCGATCTTATTGATCTATTGATCTATTATTCCAAGAAATTTTTACCTAAAAATTTGTTTTTCTACATACCCTAAAAGTCAGTAAATCCAAGCCCTACCATTTCCCAGTACTTCACCTCCTCTCCTCGAGAATCCCATTTTTCGTGATCTAATTCTGATCTATTGATCTATTGACTCAAGCATATTTTTACTAAAATTGGTCATGTTTTACATACCCGTAACTCGCCAGTTTGACCTCTCAAAACACCATCCAACCAACCTCCTGTCCATCCTTGAACTCATTGATCTATTGATCTATTGATTCAAGTTAACATCTTCGAGTATCATTTTGGATAAACATAACATACAAATTCAAGTTCTTTATTACAAGATCAATGCAATATATGGTTAACCCGTCAACAAAGTTTTCACATTAATTAAAAGCTTACTAACATCATCTTGAAACTAACTGAAATCTATACCGCACAAAGACAAACCTGACACGCCTTAAACATGGATAAACTGTTAACACATTAACAAAGTTCACCACTTAACAACAGTAAAGTATATAACAATGCATACGAAAGACATACCCCTATTCACACTTTGTTCAAGCATATCTCTAACTACCATATTAACGTTAACCTTACACTGACAACAGTAACACTTTAGCAAAAATATTCACAACATGGTCTAATTATCAACTGCATCAACGGAATGATATATAACATAATTAAGCGTTATCCCACATCAATAAGCTAACATGGCGAACAATGAACTAAGAAAATAATGTTACAAAGACAAACCTAACACAACTTACACACGAAAAAAACTGTTAACAATAACAAAGAAGTTCCACACTTAACACCAGTAAAGTAAGTAAACTAACCCTGCATGCAAAACGTAACCTATTCTTACTTTTTCAAGCGTATCTCTAACTAATTACGTTAAACCTTGACACTGAACGTAACATTTTTAGGCCACACAATTCTATCACAACTTTGTCTGTAGTTATCATACTGATCAACAATATACTCTAACGTAATAAGGTTCCACATACTAATAAGCTAACACCCAACCTGCTTACCAACTCACAACTACCCGCAATTCAATGTACCCACAGAGTCAAAACCTAACACAAGCTTACACACGAATAAACTGTTAACATGTACAAAGTTCCCCTTACTTAACACCAGTAAAGTAACTAACATTGCATGCAAACGTAACCTATTCAAACTTTTTCAAGCCTATCTCTAACATATTAAACGTTAATCTGTACACTGACACCAGTAGACATTTAGAAAAAGTTTATCACAACATTTGGTTAATTATGGTCATACTGTATCAACAAATATACTCTAACATAGTAAGGTTTCCACATCATAAATAAAGCTACCATAGCATCATATGAACTAGAAAATAATGTACAAAGACAAACTTAACACAACTTAGCATACGAATAAACCTGTTAACATTAACAATAGTTCCACACTGAACAGCCAGTATAAGTAACTAACGGATCTGTGCATGCAAAACGTAACCATATTCATACTTTTTTCAAGCATATCTCTTAAACATATCTAACGTCTCATAATCTTACAAACACTTCAGTAACCATTTAGCAAAAGAATTGTATTTTTAACCCTGTCCAATTTATCATACAGACCAACGCACATATGATATGCCTAACGTAACAAAGTTTTGTCATTAATAAATTAATTTAATATTTAACTGAAAATTTTTACACATCATAACCTTACCTAAAATATCATGACCACGCCGATTCCCCAGCACACAATAAATCTCTCCAAGCAGTAATCATGAAGATGATCCTCCTCCATAACATCACAGACAGTATAAGCATAGACGTCTCGTGTCGCCAGCAATTCAAGAATACTCCATAGGCTTCAAGTGTAATTAGTTTACCGATAACTTTTTCATTTTTAATTCCTCTAGCTG
>JABUQX010135889.1:25000-33553 GCA_015478945.1 Trachelipus rathkii | reverse complement strand
AGAGTCAACTTGTATTCTAACTGGTGATGTTTTTTTTAAAGAAATGTGTTGGCATCAAAATCGTTCATTAGCAGAACAAGAAAGTGACGAAAGCTAGTGAAATTAAAAAAGAAAAGTCCCATTCTTCTGACGATGTGATTATGGTGTACCATAAAAGTCGCCTTACGAAACCGGGAAGTCGGTGCATCTAAGAAAATTAAACAAAATATTATGAAGCTTCTGTATGTATGTCGATCAGGAAGTACACATGAGTTATTCCCTTTCAATTGGTGGAAAAACACAGGGAATACTCCACGATTTATGAATTTTGAAAAAAAACCTAGCAAGTAAAATACCTTTTTCTACGTTTCCACCGTTCTGTATGCGAGGGTGCGAAAGTCGAGATAAGAATATTTAGAACAGGGAGAACAATATTTAATGAAAGCCGGACAAGAGAATTAGTGTTATCCCCCCTTGAAATATGGAGGGAGAGAACGTTTGCTGTGAATTTGTTCTGTCATGTTAACTCTTAGGACTGCTTAAATATTATCAAATGAAGGTTTAGCTTTTGAATAGTCCTATTATTTATCATGAAAATATTTCTGAATTTTCAAGAATATATTTTATTAAGATCTTAATTTTTAGAGTGCTCAATTACTTAGAAGAAACTTTATATTTTATTTCTGTTTTGTCTAGCGTTTTAATATAAGACTGAGTAAACATTGAAAATTTCTTGGACGCGCGGTTTCACAATCTGATTATTTTTGATGATGCTTGATATTCCCAAAAATTGTAATCGTGGTTTTTGCGATATCCACATCTTTCGCGATTCTGTGAGATAATTGGTGCTGGTAACAGATTTTGTAACAATTTTTAGTGATATTTTTACCCTCTCTTCGTCATTGGCTTTATGTGCATAGGATTATTGGGACTATTTATTATACTGATATCACTTATATATATATATGATTAATAATAATATACGTATATATGTGGTATTCATATATATTTTATTATTATATTAGTATTATACTAATATATATAGTATATTAATATATATATATATATATATATATTATATTATATACTATATATTATATATATTCATATATTACGTTATATATAATATATATATACTGATTATAGTATAATATACTATATATTATTATATAATATATTAAGTATATTAATATCTTAAAACTACTTATATAGTCATATATATATCTAGTGTATTTACTATATATATTGTTATAACGAATACGGCTATATAATAATTATATATACTATATATTCATACCATATATACTATATATATATAGTATATAGTAATAATAAGCTAATATATGATAGGTCTATTTGAGATCATATGAAGGGGAATGGAGAAAACACCAAAATCGCCCTATGGATGCATTTAACTTGATACATTTGTACTGTTGATAGAATTATTATGGTTTATAACAGGATATCAATAACAGACTTATTCGGAACCATAAATGAAGTAAATATGGGTACTACCAGATGGATAACTGTAGACTGAAGAAGAGAATGTGTTTTATCGAGTGTAATTGGTAAACATTATAACCTTCACGATGGTAGTATAATTTTTACGGCTTCAGTAGTACGATGAGTCACTACTGTGCATAGCGTCTGGTTAAACTTATACCCCTTAATTCAAGCTCCATACATGCGAGATTTCAGTCTGCCAGTTCATATGTCATTATTCCCACGTTGTCTGTCCCTAATCGATTTCCTTCCGTTGATGAAACTGGTTTAGATCGTGTAGAGAGGGTTCACCCTGGTCTCATCGACTGTAGTACATACGCCTAGGTTATCCAGGATGAACTTTTCTTCAGGTGTTGAGAAGTGTATATAGTTGTGCAACCTTTATTGACTCATTTTACGATCCGGTATGGCAGGAATGAAAACGTGTCTATGCAGGTTCCTGTTACGAACACTGGTGCCTAGTCGAGTGGTTCTCGGCTTATCCTGGTTCGGCCGCAGAAATTCTGTGCGTTCACCATCTGATAAAAGCATTTCGTACTGCGTCTTGCCCTTCCCCTAACACCAGGTTCATTTGCTTGCGAGCAAATTGCAGCATTCGATCGGCATAGAGATGTTGTCACGTATCTGTTTTGCGGCCATCGAAAACTATCCCAGCTTTATTTCTTTCTCGTCCACTCATTACCAGGGAAACACGTTGAAGCTATATATAGCGGGCATAAACGCATGTTCACCATCATGGGTCCAGCGGCCTCACAAATGTGTTTCATTCCAATACCAATTATTATCAATGTGGTAGTGGATCAGGTAGATGGCATAGTTTTTTCTCTTCTTTAGTGACAAGTAGATTCAAGGCCGGATGTGATCCTGACACCTGGAGTCGAAGACGCCTCTCGGTGTCCATTCTCTTCTCGTTTTTGGGCCAGTGATCCTTTGCGCCCGGCTGCCATCTAGCACCCCAGCAAGCAGGTATTATATTTGGGTGATATACCGTTGCTTGCTGAACCGAGGTTCAAAAAATAGGTTTTACCACGTGTTTTGAGGGTCGACGGCATGAGTACCCATCCCACTGTACAGCTTGATAATTATGTAAGCCGTCTCCAAACTTTCTTGACTTGCATATGCTCCTCCTCTCATCGCGTTATCCGTAGTTAAGTACACCTACCTGAACCGAATGCATACCTTGTTTTGCCGTTGTGTAACAATCATCACACTTTAAACTAGCCTTCTTGGGAAGTTGTCCAATAAACAGTTCGCCGACTCACCTGGCATCGTATTAGCTGAGGGAGTCCTATTAGGCCGGATCTAAGTTGTCAAGTAGGGCCTGCAAAGCTTACACTGCAATACAAGCTGCAAGTGTTACCCATCTGGACTGAAGCAGCCTCCCGCCAGCTCTGCTTTCCCTTTCTGTTCTCAGCAATCAAGAATGTTACCTCTTGTGCACCCTATGGATCCCTACAAGTAGTCATCCTTTATCCATCTGGCCAGACACGCTCAAAGCCAAGACAGCTCATGGACCAACTCGGCAAATAACAACTCTCTGACCTACAAAGATTTCGTTCACCAGGTTTCAGCCTGGGGAGCATAGTGTAACTAACTGACGCGAAAGAATCATCCGAAGCCTGCTCGTACTCATCTTCGAGCTTATGGATGATTCTAGACATCACTGGCCAGGACTTCGATCTTGGAATCCCCATAAGCTACTGTGTAGACATGATATCTAAAAGTGGGTTACCCACATGCTTCCCGAACTTAATCGATCCACCGCAGATTATACTTACCTTGCTGCTACTGTTAGAATATTATGGCCGGATAGGGTAAGTCTATAACAGGCCTACGTAAATGCGTGCGCATGCCTATGATGAAGGTTGTTGTCTATTACCATAGGAAAGAAGAATATGCAGAGAAAAAGTAGGGGGATCACTGATACTTGGCTACCGGGGAAAAAACGGGATCGTGATTACAGCAAATGCGAGCACATATCATGTATGGGACACATCGAGCACCTCGAATTTTGACTTATATATACTTGCGGTTACAAAGTCTCCATCCGAAGACAAAATATTTTCCCACCTTTTTTGCGATTGACCGTAGTGGTGAAGTGTCTCTTATTTGCTTTCCCCAGTCTAGATATGGTCATATGCGAATATCCGAACTTGACAATAGACCATAATTCCGGTAGACTGCCGAGAGTATGCCCGATAGTTCATTAGTGTCTGGCCCGAAATATCGGATATTCGGCCGAATTATCTTTTACGCCAATATCGTCGCAGCGGCTTATTGCGGTTTTTCACTTCATTTTCGGCACCCAGGTCCCGTCAATATGTCTCATATAGTTCATATCTATCATGTAATACTTATGGTAGTGTTAACGTTAATAATATACTTATTTTATTAGTGAAAATTTCTTCCTTTTAACTTGGTCATCTGTCTAAGAGACCAGTCTCTATATTAAATGCCTTGTTTTCTACAAGATGTCCAATTGTGATTTGGTAAAGGACTACTATGTAGGAATCGCAATGGTACCTTTTAAGAAAAAGAAACTGCGAAGTCCCTGAACATTTGAAGTACATGAGTGGATAAATTGTTTGCTGCCAGTGTCTTATAAGCAGTAGATCGTCAGATTATTCGCTATACAGTGGTACGAAATTTGACGTGTTATTAGTCGGACTAAACAAATCTACGAAAAGTAAAGAATACACATTTTGGTAGTGGCAACCTGTATTAGTATCTCATCTTGCATTGGTAAAAACAAATGCCTTTGACTTGTAGGGAATTAGGGATACAGTACTGCAGAAGTTTAGGATACTAATTGATTTATAATGTTTAATGTTGTGGACATTTTACATGCCAGTTGAAACACCTCAAAACGTATGATTACAGGTACAACAAATTTATCTGGAGCTGTAGCTTTGTCTTCCCACTTATTTTTGCAGAAAAGTTGTATTAAAATTTGTCGATGAAGCAAATTATTAACATTCCTGGATTCTAGCAGAGGTTGGCATCCATTTAAGGTTTTAGTATACATCATAAAACTCTGTGAATAGATAAAAAAGTTTTAATACGTTGCTGTTTAAGTGGATTTTAATGAAAGATTAAAAAAGCTTATATACTATTTTCTGCACCATAATATGCGAAAAAAAGTTTTGGTGCTCCACAAATTTTATACTCTCAGTTTCGTTTACTTTCTATTTGCTAGTGCAGGTATTGAATCTAATTTTAAGGTGAGCAATGATAAGTATTATCTGTTATTTGTCGACCGGTGAATCTCTATCACGGGCTTTTTAGCGTTTTCATTAGCATCTTATATTGGAATTGGTGTCGACCTTATATTAAAAGTTTTCCGGCATCAACCAAGGCAAAACCCCCTTTAAGAATATGTTGTTATTTTAAAAATGATGAACTTGAGGATAGTCAAGGTCCTTTTAATTCATAATACTGGGTGATTTTTAAAGAGTCACGTAGCTTGAGCTAAAAACCAAACCATAGGAGGTACCAAGATAACAATAGTAGATGTAAACTTAACAGCATATAATACTCCCTGAGGATGTCTCTTACTGGGGAAAACTTGAACGCTTTAGCTGGTGTTCTTTAATTCTGAAGTATGATATACAAATATAATAAGACTAAAACTACTAATTCGTAACGCAGAACATAAGTGGATAGGGTCATAATTTGGATACCACAGTTCAATTAAATACATCAACAAGAATAATACTAACTGATAGATAATATTATACTAATATATACACGAGAATACAAACCATGGGGCATAGTCTGATCGCTCAAAGGCCTCCGCGATTAATGATAATCATAAGTATAGGCGCTACCCTTGAGCCTTGAAGTCCAACTCATCGATCGATAATTAAGTGTACAATGTTAGCACCTGCGATAGATCCAATGAGCTCACTGGATTCGAATGCCTGCTTAATAGTAGTAATGTCTAATGCGCCACCTGTCAGCGTAACCTCACTCGTTGTATCTTCCCTATGGTTCTTACCAGAAACACCAACAACCGCCCACAATTTGCACAGGGATCGACCTTCCCAATCGTCGCGCTGATCTTCGGACTCTTCATCACACTCAGTGGAATTTGCGGTTTCTGTGGAGCACTCGGAAATAATTTCACTTGGCTCATTCTCGTAAAAAAAAAAAAAAAAATTAACTTTTTTTTTTTAATTTTTAATTTTTTTTTTTTTAATTTTTTTTAATTTAAAAAATGTTTTTTTTCTTTAATTTATCAAAAAAGTAAAAATATATATAAAAAAAAAAACAATTGTAAATGATAAAATAATAAATTGCCTAACCTAACAAAATAAAACCTAACTAACCTAACCTAATGAAACCTTGCCTAACCTAAGTTAACCAAATTATAATTCACGAACCTCTCTATGATATATATATATATATATATATATATATATATATATATATATATATATATATATATATATATATATATATATATATATATATATATATATATATATATATATATATATATACTATATATATATATGACAGTACTTATAACTGACCATAATACTCTTCATTAGCGTGACTTATTGGAATAGCTGGTTCTAAATAGCTCAATCATATATAGCAATGATGTGAAAAGAACAGAGATGAAAAGCATTCAGTACGGTAAAATGAGACCAGGGTCCTCGCTTTACAAAGATGAGGGGCCAAGTTGGGGTGTAGCCGAAAATGAGAGATGGAAAGCAGGAACAGATTTTTCCCAAAAACATGCTGCATGAAAACGTAAGTAATTTGAGAGTACTCCAAAATATATATATATATATATAATATATATATATATATACCTATATATATATATATATATATATATATATATATATATCTTTATATATATCTATAAATATATATATATATATATATATAATATATATCAAATAAAAATAAAATAAAAAAAAAAATAACCTCTGTATATTCATATATATTTATATATCTATAATAATAATAGAACAAAAGTATAATATTACAAATTTATATATTTAGATATATTTATGTGTAGCTTTCTAACTCTTTCTATTTATAAATATGTATCACAATATATATATATATATATAAAAATAATACTATATATATATATATATATATATATATATATATATATATATATATATATATATATAATATATATATATATATATTTATAATAATAATATAAATAATAATATATATACATACATATATATATATAATATATATGTATATATATATATATATATATATATATATATACTATATATATATATATAAAGTTTTAACAATTAAAATAAAACTATATATATTATGAAGTTTTTAATATATTTTTTTCAATTTTCAACAAACTATTGGCATTGTAACCCGTAAGTCTGTAACATTCTTTAGTGCTGCTGTTTCATTGTTTCCATTGTAAGATTTTGAACCCAGAGCTAGGGCCTAGGGTTAAAAATTGAAAATTAATGCCAGATGCAGACTAATTATATATATATATTGTTTTTGTATAATATCGTATAATAGATATGTTAGGCCAGTATTTGAATATTGTCTACAATTTTAGCCCCCTTATTAGAAAAGACATAGATATGCTGGAGAGGGCGCAACGTAAAGCAACGAGGAGGTAAGTTTTTGTCTGAGGATAAGGATACGCGTGAAGTTGTCTAGATGGGCCTATGCGGCTTCTTAAGTATTATTCTTATTTATTATTGGTTGACTGGGACATTCTAGAGGGGCCAATGTGGCCTCTTAATTATTAATTTTTATTGGTTGACTGGGACAGTCTAAATAGGACCATGCGGCTTCTTAAGTATTATTCTTATTTATTATGAGTTGACTGGGACATTCTAGAGGGGTCAATGCGGCTTCTTAATTATTATTTTTAATTATTAATTATTATTATTGGTTGACTGGAACAGTCTAGATAGGCCCATGCGGCTTCTTAAGTATTATTCTTATTTATTATTTATTATAGGTTGACTGGGACATTCTAGAGGGGGCTTCCTAATTATTAATTTTTATTGGCTGAAACGGTAAAGTCTAAAGGACCAACCGTGCGGCTTCTTAAAATGTATTCTTATTTGTTATGGGTTGATGGGACATTCTAGAGGGGTCAATGCGGCTTCCTTATTATTTTTAATTATTAATTATTATTGGTTGACTGGGACAATCTAGGTAGGCCCATGTGGCTTCTTAATTATAATTACTATTCATTAATTATTATTAAAAATTATTCTGAATTATTAATTTTATGGGTTAACTGGGACAATCTAGATTGGATTCTGCGTCTTCTTACTGTCTCTTTATATATATATATATATATATATATATATATATATATATATATATATATATATATATATATATATATATATATATATATATATATATATATTTTTTATATATATATATATATATATATATATATATATATATATATATATATATATATATATTTTTTTTTTTTTTTTTTTTACGTTAACCACCACTCACGGGCCGAGCCCTTTTCAAGGAGGGGGCAGAAAATAAAACAAGGAAAACCCCACCCAATCCCCAGCCTAAGGCAAATCTCTCAGGTGAGCGCAGACATGGGCTTTAAAGAGAGGAAGATTAAATATAGTTGGAAAAACAGAAGAAGGCAAGGAGTTCCACAGAACAGAAGTAGCTGGAAAGAAAGAGGCACCACAACGAACAAGTCTGGGGTTCTCAATACTCACACCTCTTGTGTTACGTGGGCGACGCAATGGAGGTGGAATGCGAGCGGCCAACTCCCCTGCGGTTGTAGTACCTATAGAAAAGAGATAGTGCGCTAACGTCACGTCGCAGAGATAGAGGGTCAAGAGAGTTTGAAAGTAGGGGACAGTTTATTAATCTCTTAGCTTTAGACTCAACCCTATCCAATAGAAGGGGAGCCGGCGCCCCCAAAATGTGAGAACAGTACTCCATACAAGGCGAATAAGGCCCTTATATAACTGGAGCAGCTGTGCAGAGGAAAAAAATTCCCGCAACCTGAACAGAACTCCCAGTTTCTTTGAGGCCACCTTAGCAACCATTGAAATATGAGGTTTCCAA
>JABUQX010135889.1:0-12500 GCA_015478945.1 Trachelipus rathkii | reverse complement strand
AAAGATTAAATGATTTGGCAAGGATGTCAATTGAAAAAGAGCTACTAGTCTCATTATGCGAAAAAGAAATTCTGTATGATGAAGCAATGCGGCACTTTCTACAAAAAGAGAGAAAACTGAAGCTTCAATACCTGTAATATATTAACCAGTGTTTTTATTAAAGCAAAATCCTCGTAAAACATATAAAGTATATATATTACTATATAGTAATATATATATATATATATATATATATTATATATATAATATATATATATATATATATATATTATAATATATTATTATATGATATTTATATATATATATATATATATAATATTTAATATATATATATATTATATATTGTTTACCCAAGTGAAAACATCTAACACGCAGCTAGTATATATATATTATATTAGTATATATATATATATAATATATATAATATATATATATATATATATATATATATATTATATATATATATAATATATATTATATATATTATGATAGTATATAATATATATATATATTTATATATGATATATATATTTATTATATATCTATATTAATAGTATATTTATTAATATATATACTATTATTAGTACTATATATATATATATATATTATATATATATTAATATTATATATATATCTAATATATATATATTATAGAAATATATATAATATATATATAATATATTAATATATATATATATATATATATATAGTATATAATATATATATATATATATATATGTATATATATTATATATAAATATTAAATAATATATATATATAATATATATATTATATATATAGTATAGTATATATATAGTATATATATATATATATAGTATAGTATATAATAATATAGATAATATATTTTAGTTAGTGGTACAGACCCACCACTGACTCGCAATGAACCATCCACACTTGAGTTGAAAAACAGCCACCATGGAGGGTTCTGTCATATATATGTTTCAAATGTCAAAGAAAGATTTGATTGGTGAAATGAATATTCCGTTCAAGTCAAAATAAATAAATAAAACTAAAGTAAATTTTATCCTTGGTATGTGTTGTTAATAGTCTTAAGATTACATAACAAATCAAATGTTATAAAGAATATTCACTGTCATTGAAGAGTACAAGAAAAAGTGTTACTGCTAAAGTGGGGAAGATTCAGATAAGATATGGGTTAATTTTAGAAGGTGTTTATGGACCATAAAGTAGGAAAATAACGTCAGCGAATAGGATCTAGATGGGAACAGTCAATGAAGATATGATGAACAGATGGCGGGGTATGGCGACGGCAAAATGTTGCAAATATGGAGGAGGGTCTCGTACACATAGTGATTGTGAGTGATATTAGTGTGGGCTACATACGGACGTGTGCAAGTATGCACCGTCATGTAAGTTGCTTTCGGTCTGGGGAGGAAGACCACTATACCGATGTTCGGCTGTTATGGTTTCGTGAGTTTCCTGTCCCGTGCGAGTCACTCGGTCCAGCACTCTTGCCCAACAGTGATCGAAAGCCCAACGGATAGAAGGATGTAATCAGTTGATGGCTATGCACTTTCAAACAGGAAGTAGCAAAATAAATAAATAAATAAAAAATTACATAGAGAAAAATAAAATTAAAATAAATAAAAAGTAAACTCTCTATGGCCAATGCCCAACGCAAATCCCTCGGTTAGGAGCAAATGCAGAACTTAAATAGAGGAAGAATAAGCATTGCGGAGAAAATAAAAGAAGGCAAGAAGTTCCACAAAACAGAAGTGTAGGAAAGAAGGAGGTACCTTTACGATTGATCTTTGAGTCCAACATTCACACAATTTTCATGAGGTGAACAAGAGGGCCCTCTTGTGCCTCGCCGGGCCGTAAGCAATGAAGGTGGAATGCGAGAGGTCAATTCTCACGAGCAAATGTTGTTGTAATGCCTATAGAAAAGAGATAAGGCAACTGGGACATGATGCTGAGAAAGAGGGTCAGGGGGTGCCAGAAAGTATGGCACAGTTTATAATCCTCTCAACCTTAGCTTCAACTCTATGCAAAAAGGAAGATGGAACAGGATCTCCTCTAAATGCAGAAACAGTGTTCCATTCAGAGAGTGAAAAAGACCTTTTATATATATATATATATATTATATATATATATATATATATATATATATAAATATATATATATACGTAATATATTATAATATATTATATATATATAGTATAATAAAACAGATTTGTAATATTATATTTATATATATATACGTATATATATATATATATATATATATATAGTATATAGTATATATATATATATTATAATATATAATTATATAGTATATATATATATATACCGCCGTTGTGGTATATATAATATTATATATATATATATATATATATTATATAATATATATATATATATATAATATAAAATATAACATAACATATATATAATATTATATAATATATATATATATATAATATATATATATATAGTTGTATATATATATATTATGTATAAGATATAGTATATAGTATATATATTAATATAATATATATAGTATATAGTATATATATATATATTAAGTGGGCGTTTATATAGTATATAGTATATATATAGTATATATATAGTATATATATTATATTATATATATAATATATTATATAATATACTATATATATAATATTATATATATATAATATATATCTATTTATTTTATATATATTCGTAAATATATGAAACCTTTCGGTTTTCTTCCTAATTTACGAAATATATGACGTTATGACAGGTATGTCGTGAAATTTTTTGTGCCAACTGCTTTCTGACTGTCCGATGGAATATTAATTTATATAATGTTATTTAAACGGTTATGTTAGCATGTATTAATAAAAAAGAGTTGAAAAAATATTTAGAAGGCAAAGGTGTTAAGAACTTAGTAGTTAAAGAAAAAAAAAAAAAAAAAACCTTGTAAAAAACTTATCTATAAAACCAGAGCTTTATTTTAAAATGATAGGCATTAGAACGTAGACTCTCAAAACCTATTTCGTCTACGACCACTTGTGAAAATCAATGTATTTTTCAGCCACCCCCCTTCCAGTTTTTTACGTTCACCAAACGTTAAAAGCCACAAGTGGTAAATAGTTATATATATATAATAATAATTATATATATATTATATATCATATATATATTATGTATATTATATATATATTATATATATATAGTATATAATATATATATATATAGTATATATATAAAAAAAATATGAACTAAAATGACTAAAGTACTGTCACATCCCCCCCCATTTTCTAGTGTCCGTTACTGGTCTCCCATCTATCATTCACTCCACATTGGGGCTTAGTCGCCGTCGTTTGAGAAACACTGCACTTAGGAAAATACTCAGATGGTAATGATTTAAAACTAAGTATTTGGAGTAAATATAATATAAACAAAACTGGGCATTATGACAAGTTAAGTAGAATATGCATTAGTAATTATTAAAATGTGTTTTACGATTGTCTTCGATAGCTATATATATATAATATATATATATATTATATATATATAACATATTATATATATATATATATATATATATATAGTATATATACTAATAGTAATATAGGACCAAAACGAGTGATAACCCTAATATATAGTATATCAAGGGCGGCATATAGTACTATATAGTAGTATAATTAATATATAATATAATATTATATAAATATTATATATATGTATATATAATATATAAATATAATCATATATATATAATCATATATACTATATATATATATATATATATATATAGTAATATATATTTAAGGCGGCTTATATATATATATATAGTATATATTTTTTGTATATTTTATATATATATATAGTATATATAATATGATTAATATATATATATATATAATATAATATATATATAGTATTAATTTAGTATATAGTATATATAGTATATATTATATATATTATATACTATTAATATATAGATATATATAATATATATATGAGTATATATATATTATATATATATAAATAGTATATATATAATTAGAATATATATATATTAAGGGGCATATATAGTAATATATATAATATAAATACATTATATATATATAATATATAATATATATATTATTATAACAATATATTATTATATATAATATTATTAGTATATATATATATAATATATATATATATATATATATATATATAGTATATATAGTATATATTCAAGGGGTATATAGTATATAGTATATATATATATATTTATATATATATATATATATATAATATATAATTTATAATATACGTATATATTATATATATTTAATATTATATATATAATATAAGTATATATATATGGTTTAATGTTGTCAGAAAAACGTATCGTTTCTTTCATAGCCCTTTGGCGTGTCTTATCGGGTCATCAATATCGGAGAAAACGTAATAGCCGTGTGAACTGAAAGGAGTTAACTTGTTAAGCCCTTTTAACGCAAACCTCATGTAAGACTAATCCACCTTGAAACTCTCAAGGCAGTTAGTGGAATGAAAAATTGTGGAAATTACCACAGTTAGTATATATATATTAATATATATAGTATATAATATATATAATATATATATATTATAGTAAGTAGTATATATATATATATATATTATATATATATATATATATTAATATATATATATATAGATATTATATATACTATATATAGTATATAGTTAAAAATATCCTTAGAATGAACTTCAGATCCCAATAAGGGAAAACAATCATTTATAAGCATACTATTCCAGGGTAGACGCCTCGGCGTCGCTGTCAACGCCGTAAGTATAAAGACTTCAACACGTGCTGTTAGGTAATTGAAGGATGGTAAAAATGAAGGAGGTTCGTAGTGTCGTAGTCTGTCCTCCTTGTGTTGTTTCAGTTGTATAGAGAGAAAATGGGGAGCGGGTTTAGACCATATCGTGTTCGAGGTACCAGTTCCTAGTCCTTATATCAGTCGTAGTAGGTCTACCTGTGGTTCTTTCGCGCATGTGGATTCTTTTCGTACGATTGCGTTCAGCTGTCAGCGCCTTGCGAGGCGATCGAGCAATGGAGGCAGCAGCGAAATTGCGGGGGCGTTCGGTCTTGCGGCACCGACTTGCTAAACCCCCATCCTCGTTGCGGACGAGTTGCCAACCAACGGAGTTGGCGAATTGTTTAAAACGTGTTTGACGCGACGTCGTCCAATTGCGGATGCGATTGAGCATGAATTTGCGATTCATCCTGACGAAAACGACGATTGAAAATAATGATGACGAAGATTAACAAAACGATTTATAAAACAAAATGGCGGACGCAAGTCAACAAGGTTGTTGCCATTTAAAAAAAGACCCATGAAAGAACATGAACAAAATAAACTAAACACTCACGACCATAACTAAAAAAACTAACTAACGTAGTCTGAAAAAAGAGGGGCCTGTCCACCCCCCTTTGGGGACGTCCCCTTGTGTGGGGATCCCATACAGTAAAAATCAACCCAGGAAAGGTATTCTGAGATCGTGGGTGACAAAACGATACCCCAAAAACGCCCTGAACCGTACGGGAGTGAAAAATAATATATGATTATAGAATACCATTGCGAGGACCACGATTCGAGACATCACCTCGCGAGTGTCATGCAGTCAGTGTAATATACTACATAGTATATATATCATAGTATATATATATAATATATATATATATTATATATATATTTTATTCTTATTATATAAAATAAATCGATATTTTTTTAAAAAAAAATTAATGTTCTCTCGATACTATCGGGACAAAAATAGTCGATATATCGGCTTTAAAATAATATATATATATATATATATATATATATATAGTATATAATATAGTATATTATATTATATATATATATATATATATAGTAGTAAAGTATATATATATATATATAATATATACGTATATATATATTGTCAAGTTTATAAGAATTAAGTATTTAAAATTTACTATTTACTATTTTCGCTTTTGCATTTGTGCTTACGAAACGTAAAAAAAGCTCGAGTTTGAGTTCTTTTTTTTTTTGTCAAACTTAGCGCCAAATCTTAAGAAATGCTCTCCAATCGTAAGGAATTTCTTTAATTCTGTAAGGTTGATATTTCACGTGCTTGCCGAATTCAGGACTGCTTACTCAAAAATGTAAACAAACAAAATGGCGGCGAGGTAGGCCCGTTTGAATTGATGAATATTTCATTCAATAAAATTCGCTTTAAATCTAATTTCTTCCAAATCGATAAATACCGCCACAATAGTTGATTTATTTATGTTTATTCCAAATCCACGTGCTCCATCACAACAGCTGATTCCAATTGAATGTAAACAAAAGTAAACCTAATACTAAATCGCCGTCGATTATGCACGAAATTCTTGCCTTCACTGGTAAGCATTTCTTATCGAGCGTAAGCACAAATTTCAAAAACGAAAGCGGCCTTACTCGGACATGACATTTTTAATGTGGAATTTGAATGTGCGCGTGAGTCAAATTAAGAAGACATTTTATAATACGGTATGAAAAAAATAATATTAAGGAGGAGCTATTATTAATCTTTTAATCCAATAAATCAAATTATTTGTAACTGAAATGTATTTTACAGAAATAATTACACTTCTTTTACACATAACATTCTGACATTTAGAATTAGTAAGTTAGAACTGCACTTACAGACATTAGTTATCGATCATAATTTTATACAACCGTTAGGCTTTTCATTATTGTTAAATTTGTCTATTTTATATGTCCCTACTCCCTAAACCTAATTAGTTAAATATAAGAAATTATATAATGTAAAAATGATTTCGGGATTCCTATATAGGAGAGCTACCTATAATCACAGGGGTTATAATTATTAAAGAAAATATTAATTAAAGATATTATTTCTATTGATATTTATATTTTATTTCTATATTTATATTTTAAAAAAAGTTGAGGTATTGCAGTCTCTCAGTGCCTATAGAGCAGCGGTCTCCAAACTTTTTTGATCGTGTACCCCTAAGACGAAAATAATTCAAAGTTGTACCCCCTATAGGCCGTGTAATAATATATATTATATATAATATAATATATATATATATATATATATATATATAATATAGTATATATATATAATATATATATAATATATACTATATATAGTATAATATATATATATATATAATATATATATAGTTATATCTATATATAGTAAGTATAGTAGTATATATATATATATAGTAAGTATATATATAATATAGTATATAATATATATATTAAAATATATTATATATATATTATATAGTATATATATATATTTTATATATATAATATTATATATTATTATATATATATATATATATATATATATATATATATATAGTATATAATATAGTATATAGTATATATATATATATATATATATATAATATATAATATATATATATATAGTATATCAGCGGCGGGACTCAGCAACTTTTTACCTACGTCGTGCTCGCGTCTCTCTCTCCTCCTCCTCTCTCGTTCTCTCTCTCTTCCTCCTCCTCTCTCTCTCTCTCTCTCTTCTCCGTCTCTATAATATATATATATATATAATAGTATAGATTATAATATATTATATATATATATATTATTATTATTATATATATATATATATAGTATATATACTTATATATATATATAGTATATATAATATATATATATATATATATATATATTATATATTATAATATATATATATAGTATATTTATTTATTTAGTTGTATTTATTTAGTTATTTATTTATTGTATATATACATTACAAAATAATTACTTTAAAGATATTTGAGTTACCATTTCTACAGTTCTCTTGTAGCATTATAATTGGTTGTTATGGGTATCTTATTGTTTAATTCAAATTCAGATTTAGAATTTAATAGTATTAATTATTCTTTATCCGAATGTGCATTAAGAACAAGTTATAAATGTTTATTTTAATTGTTTTGTTCTTAATAAACAGTGGTGTTTATTAGATGTTCGTTAGATAAAAAAAAAAAAAAAAAAAAAAAAATACAACTGTAAAAAAGGTTTATTTCACGAATATGTATTGTTATACCGTCTGAAATTTGCCTCTTCCGCATTTTCGGAGAGACAGCGAGCCTTACAATGTTTATTGAGTGTAAAATAGGGTATTCAATGGCGATGATTGCTTACACTGTTTTGTTTTAAATGTACACAATCTTCATTCCTGTATAAAGGTATTCTGTTCAGATGACCTAGTTTTCACAAGAAATAGAAGAATTTTATAGTAACTGCAAAATTTGCAAGAAGTATCGTCATTGTCTATAATATACTCGTGCTAAGCACGAGTAGCACGAGCGTAGGAGTCGCTCTGATATATTTATATAATTAGTATATATATATAGTAGTAGTATATATATATTATAGTATATATATATATAATAATATAATATACCATAATAATTATATATAGTATATATTATATATATATAAATTATAGTATTCGCAGACAAATTTAATGCATCACCCGTAAATATAATGTAAACTCTTTTTATTTTTGGAAATGTAGAGCTAGGGGTTTGGTTTTATTTGGGTCATACCTAACTTCTAGTACTGTAGGTATGTAATACACCGTGTATGAAACTAAATGGCATAAAGACAACCAACCAAGTTACGAAATCCCGAAAGTACGTTCATAGGAGGGGAGAACAAGATGGCAAGGCACCAACCAACTAACGAAACAAATCCTATGCTGTAAGTCGGTAGCTTGACAAAGACTGTCACAATGGAAAGACGTCGTCAGAGAAGAGGAACGTACCATAGGAGTTGTCACACTGTCGGAAGCAGGCCATTCTCAGAGGACAGTGTGGCTCAGGCAACTCGGGGGTAACCAATCGACGGTCGGGTCGAATATTCGTCGGCTTCAGGAGACTGGCAGAACCGTAGACGACATGGTCAGCTTCACCCGAGGGCGACGTCCGAGAGAGATGACAGATTCGTCCGCCTGAGTTCTTCTGAGTCGGTTTCCAAACACGTACAGATACAACACAGGCTCCGTAAGTCGACATTGACCAGTTCCGGAGCGTACAGTGCAGAAGACGGACATAAGGAACGGTGAGTACTATTACAAGTCTGCCTGGCCCTTTCCTGATCAGGGAGCATCCGGTTGCGATTTTCATTTTTCACAAACGTATGGAGATTGGACACTCATCAGATGAGTGGAGTTCGCCACTATAATGGACCAGATGACGTCGGCGAATGTTGGGAGAGTGCAGGTGAACACGTTTTCGTGCTTGCATTATCTCCCAAGGATTCCTTTGGAAGGGTCTCTATTCATGGTGTGGGCAGACATGTTGGGGTGCTCGCACGACATTGCAAGTCGTGAGCAGAGGAACGTAACGCGTTGAAAGGTAGTGCGGAGACACCTCCAAAGAGTATTAGTGCCCTCTTCGCCGTCCAGTTTTTCTCCGACAAACGTAACACAGCACACTGCGCAGATCTTCCCAACGGTACCTACAACAGGTGGGGAAAATTCCTGGCCATTTCTGCGAGGAGTCCGACAGATCCCATTGAACATGTTGGGAGTTGGTTGGGTAGCATGTTCGAGCCGCGACATGCTCACAATCCACACTCAGCCAGAGCTTGCCAAACCTGGACAACATCCCGCAGAGAGGACCATCTCCAAGATCATTCATCAATGCCGAATCGCTTGGAGAAAGTTGGAAGGGCCAGAGGGGGTACAACCCATTATTAGGACACCGTTTAGTGCTGCATTGTACATTGGTGAATTTGTAGAATATTGTTGATTAATAAAATCATCAAATCCATATTTTTTCTTTTTCTTTATTATGCCATTTAATTTCCTACACACTATCGTTACATACGGTTTAAACATTTATAACCCTGTGCAACCACGTCCGAGTTAGGGTATGAACCAGTAAAACAAACCCGCTCGTACAGTTTCCCAATAGTGAAATAGTTTAAATCATATGTTAACGCGTGATGCAGTGTAAATTTGCCCGCGGTGTATATATATAGTATAGTATATATATATAAGGATATATATATGATATATATAATTATAGTATATATATATATATATATTATTAATTATATATATATATATATATATATAATATATTATATATATATATATATATATATATATAGTATATATATATATTAATAATATATATATGTATATTGATTGAGTGCAAAAGTGTAGATAAAAAAATGCGTTATTTTTCCTTGGCAGCCATTTTGTATATTGTAAAACTCATCATTGGGTGCAAAATTTTAGGGTGATTGAATAAACCTTAGAGGTTGCTAAGGTTCGAAATATATTGTTCGCTGATTTCCACACTACCCATTGGGTACAGCGTATAGCGCACGTGTAACGTGTTTTGTTTTAAAGTGGAAGGTTTCCCATGAGGCATTAATAACCCACAGTACAGTGTTGCATCTGTTTATTATAGTATTAGTTGTTCCTTAGATGTAAGAGGCATTGTTTTCTTGTTTTTCTGTCGGCAAAGATTTTCCTGAAAGATGGTTAATTTGAGGAGGTACTGTTGTCTTCTCGTTCATCAGTTGTTATCATTCTGTTGGTATTCTTGATTATCCGCACCACCTCTCCTGCCAGCTATCATTTAAACGTTTTAGCTCCTTACGGAGTGTTCTTCTTGCGTTCATATAGCTCTCGTCATTCATTCCACTCGACAGCATCCTTTGTCTAGAATGTATTGCTGAGGCAATGGATAGTAGTGTCAAAGAGAGTCGTTTGTGTGGCCTGTAACGAAATCTGCCAGTGTGTTTTGGTGATTACTCGATTCCAGATTTATTGTTGCTCTTTTTCTGGTCTGGAATCCCCTTGTTTCTTTAGAGCATGCCTCATTTGTTTTTTGTCTCGAGCAAAACCTCTGAATCAAAAAATGCAAGAGCAAAAGTTCTCATATAGGTACACAAAGGCCGTCAAAACTTTATTAAGAGCCGCACTTGCAATTAGGTATCATCTTTTTCCTTTGTACTTTTGCAACCTTTAGAAGCATCCAATAAGAAGTTGGGAGCACTTGATGGATGAATGCCGTGAACACGATCTAATATATATTGTTTTAAAAAATAGGAAATATCACGCAGTCCTCTTTCTTCTCTTGGAGTCAGCTGTAAACTGGTTCTTAAACATCCATATTTTAATACAATAAATTGCCTTAGATTCAACGTTCCCTATGATATGCTCCCGGGACTTTAAATCTGATTCCTGATGGCGGAGTGTTACCAAGGAAAATCAATATCAGCTCGAGAAAAGTTCCTGTGTAATCATGTACGATGGGTGTTTCTGAAGTGCGCTCAACAAAATGGTAACGATCATTACCAGCTTTCTTTAGTTTTTTCTCTTTGATGACAGGGTTCTCTGCGGCTGTTTGGTACTTTTTCGTATCAATTTTCACCCACGCCGATTTAAATCTCTTAAAAAGAGTAATGTCAGGTCCAGAGGAAGCAGGTAAAGAGACAGAAACAGCTGCTTCCAATGTTAATTCTAAAATGTGATGGCAACAAGCTAGCCACAGCGTTTACCCATTCTTTGCTCTAGTAACACACAGGCACCACTCTTATTACGTTGGCTGGAATGGTGTCAAAGGACATGCACTTGACTTGCTTTGATATATCACATTGCAATACTAATTGATATACAGCATCTGCAATATTTTGTACCTGTTCCACGGGTAAGCTTCGAACGCAAAAGTGTTATCGACAACCTAGTCAAAAATTAGGATGGCAGTCGTTCGAGATTTCAGGACGGTAATATTCTTCCATTAATTCCATTCCAACTTATTTAGCAGGGACAAGTTTGTTTTGAATCCTTCAGCAAGTTTCCCCATTTCCTTCCTGTTTTGTTGGTCTTTGCTACGTCTTTACTTGATGAATAGCTTGATGCGTATATTTTCCCAGTTGTGACAAAGAGCTTCTACTGCTGGATCCAGATTTGTGAAGCAGATCTGTCACTTATTTTGGTAGCATCAAAAGCTGCAAGCATGATGTGTCCATAAGTTTCACTCGTTTTGGCCCTTGATTCGTTCCTCTCGGCGTTATGCGATGATAGGTCTAACACATATTCTTCATTACTTGATGAACTATTGGTTATTCGACCCTGAGTGTGCTTAAATTAACAACGCAGGCACATCCAACGTTGCTGCTTTTCTCTTTCTCTTGAACAAGCAATGGACTCCCTCCGTCTGGCAATCTTTTTTTCCGGTTAATAACTTTATCCACTCGCAACAATTTTGCCTTGTCTTTTTTCCCGTTGGAGCATCAAAAAACGCACGATCTTCGTCTATCTGTATCATGTCAAGAGCATTTGCATGCGCAATATCAAACAGATTATCTAAGTCGTTTTTCCATCTCTCTTGTTTCTGAACCAAACCACATGACTGTTTCTTCTTATTATTTCTGTTCTTTTTTAATTTTCCCCATTCATTGTAAAGTTTTTTTTTTATTTTT
>JABUQX010135888.1:20000-21705 GCA_015478945.1 Trachelipus rathkii | reverse complement strand
CCCCCAGAGAATAATATTTTGCTTGAAGCACTGATAAATAATGATGGAAACGCTGGCCAATTTTGCATGCCACCCCGCATGAAAGGGGTTCTCTTCTGTGGCAGCATCTCCATGTTTTCGTAGAGCATCTCCTTTTTCACATATTGGCAAATTTGAATTATGCTTTGCTCCTTGAAGACTGTCTCTTCAGTTTTTTTGATGAGGTTCCTTGTGTGATTCCTTTGAGTGGTGGAATGAGATGATGCAAACCAATTTGGGCCATGAACTTATCAAGTCGTAACATATCCAATAATCCTCTTCATCTTCAGTTGGTTTATTTGCTGAAAACCACCATCGTCACTATCAGTGCTGTTCCCAGGGGTTGGTGATAAGGCAGCTTCCACTTTTGTGAATCTGTTTTTTTGTGGATGCGCAAGCTTCCTCGGATTCAGTATGCTTATTTAATGCATTCTCAGAAGTGGTTCATTGTGCAGAGATGCCCCCCATTTTGGTGGTTTTCAAGCTAGCTTAGAGGAATTCCTTTATTACGACGACAGTTTTTATATACTAACACTAATTATTATTATTGAATTCTAAATAGTTTTTCTCATAATTCCTTCACTGAGACCTAAACGTAAGAAGTAATCGGCCATATTTACCCATACTGATTAACCAAAAAAATGCCCGATACTTGGATTCCTATTGGTCGCGTACATCCTAATATATATATAGGCTATATAGGCTTTTAGGGATTTCATGCAAGCATTTCATTTTTTCTATTATATCAATACTTTCAAATGAGTTATTTGACAGATATAAATTTAAATAGTGCAAAGCTTTAAAAATAGTTATGTGTTCTTTTGAATTTAGTTTAAATATTTATTCTTTTCACTGACTTTGTTTTTCCGAAATGCTTTTATTTATCTATTTTTTATGTATGTATATTCATTTTTTATTATTATTATTATTATTACTATTTTTTATTTAACTTTAATGATGAATATTTTTTTTCTTTTAAGTTTTTTTTATTTTTATTCTTCATTTATTTCAATTGTTATTATAATTTTTGAATTATTTTTATTTTAAATAAATTCCTACCCCAGACCCTTAAGCAAAGCGAGAGGGGCATCCTGGGAAGCAGGAGATGGGAGGGATGATATAAAGAGGGGGCCAAAGACCCCATCCCGGATGAAAAATAAATATATAAAATCAAATAGCTATCAATTTATTATTTTATATAAGTATAGCTATCATATGTAAACACTTTAGTTTTGTCGATCCCTTTCATTTCTGATTAATTTTTCAAGCTTAATAAATTTTTAGAGTTGCGAGCACGCATTGTGTAAGTGGTAGTGTTTCTTTAGCCAATTCTGTAGGGGAGAGGGCTTCTCGGAATTCATGCCAGAAGCTTGCCACTAAACAATTTTCTTAAAAAAACTAACAACTTTTTTGAACAGAAAATTTTTTCAGAAAATGAAAGGGATGAAAAAGTAAAGTTTTACCATATATATTATATATAATATTATATAATATATATATATATATATAATATATATATAATATATAATATATATATTATTATATGATATATACTATATATATTATATATATATCATATATATATATTATATACCGTACATATATATTAAGTTTGGCAGCAGATGTCATTTTTTTTGCACCCGCGGATTGCAGATGTTTTGATATATATTATATACATATAATTATA
>JABUQX010135888.1:0-12500 GCA_015478945.1 Trachelipus rathkii | reverse complement strand
CAACTTAAGCCTAATACTTTTTGTAAAGGTAATTTATCTAAAGATAAGTTTATTTCTTTAAAATCTTTGCTCATATTTTGTTTATCTACATTTTCTAAAAATTTCCTTGAATTACTAGCTACTTGATGCAGATTAAAACCACTAATTTTTAAAATTTCTTTAACTTCTTTATAAACTGCTATAGCCTCATTTTCTGATTTCACAGACTTTAAACAATCATCAACATAGAAATTTCTAAGTATGGTATCTTTGGCTAAATTACTGAATTTTTCTGCTTCAATTACATTTGTAGTTTGCTTCAAAACATAATTTGCAATTGAAGGTGAGCTCACACTTCCAAATATATGAACTTTAACCCTGTATTCTTCTGGAGTTTTATCTAAATTACTATTTGGGAACCATAAGAAGCGCTGATAATCTTTATCCTTGTCAAGTACCTGTATTTGATAAAACATCTTCTCTATATCTGCTATGAAAGCATATTTCTCCTTTCTGAACCTTAAAAGGATGCCTTGTAGGTTAGAAATATAGTCTGGCCCTGTGAGTAGACTATTATTTAAAGAAATACCATTGTATGGCAAAGCTGCATTAAATACTACTCTCATTTTTTTCTTTTGTTGATGAATTACGCTATGGTGTGTTAAATAGAATCTGTCATTGTTTAATAATTCATGTTTCTCAACTTTTTCTGCAAAATTAAGTTTTAACATTTCATCTATGTTATCACAATATTGTACAAAATATTCTTTATCCTTCAAAAATTTATTTTTTAATGAATACAATTTTGCTAAAGCTTGATTTTTGTTATTAGGAAAATGCTGATTTTCTTTTTTAAATGGTAAACCAACTTGAAATTTACCTGTAATTGTTCTTTGTAATGTATTTTCAACCTTATTCTTCCACTTCAAATCTTCTACACTTTCACAGACTTGCTCAGGATTCTTTTCAGAAAACTCTCTTGAGCAATATTTTTCAAGCAAATTATCATCTTCTTGTTGTATTTGGGTCTTATGACATCTTAAACTCATGAAAGCTGGTATACCATCTGGTGTCGAACCTTGTAAAGCCCATCCAAATGAATATTTAACTGCAAAGGGATAGTTATAATGACCTTCTACTACTTCTATAGGTTTTAACAATTTACTTTGATTCATCCCAATTAATAATCCAATTTTTGATTTTATAAAATTGAAGGGCACATGACTCAAGTATTCTAATCCATTTATATCTTTGATAGATGGACTTTCTTCTATTTTAAAGGGCCATTTTTCTTTGCAGTATATATTATTTATGGTTTCAGATTTCCTCATCTCAATATCATAAATTTCTAGATTATTTAAAATGTATGTTTTTATTTTATTCTGTCCATACATAGTAGTAATGTCTATATCTTTGTGAGGTTTCATATATGACATACCTAGTTCTGCAGCTAAATTTAAATCCATAAAACATGCTGATGAATATGTATCTAAACCCATATATGTCTTAATCACTTTATCTTTACCTTTAAGCTTAATTTTAATTGGTACTGCAGGATAAAATAGCTTTTTATTACTTACTTTTGTCTGAAAGGTTTTTGCTTCATTACTTCCTGATTCTTTTGACTCTACTTTCTTATCTTTATTTTCTAAATTCACAGTGAGTGCTGCTGGTGAGATATTTGAACCATCTTGCTCTTTGGCACTATCTTTTTCTCTATGCAGAAATGTTAAATGTTGCTTATTACATTTTTCACATTTTTCTGGTCTTTTACAATTACTACTAAAATGATTTGATCTGAGACACTTAAAGCATAATTTATTGTCTTTAATGAACTTTGTTATTTCATCTTGGCTTTGTTTTTCTAGAATTTTGCATTTAAGTATACTATGATTGTCCTTTTTACAAAAATTGCAAAACTGTGATTTATTATTATTATTATTACTACTACTATTATTACTACTATTCCTATTTTTATTGTCATTATTATTATTCCATTTATTATTATTATTATTATTATTATTATTATTATTATTATTATTTCTATGGTCATTATTATTTTCTTTTGTATAAAGTGACTTACCTTTTTCACTTTGTAATTTTGTTTGCTTTGGTTTTGTACCAATGCCAAGTTCTCCGAACAGTGGTGTGTTCATGATCCTTGCTTCTTTTTCAACAAATTTTGTAAATGTACTAAAGTTTACCTTTTTATTTTCTTCATACATACTATCAACTTTATATCTCCACTTATCACGTTGTTTGTAGGGAAGTTTTTTAACTATTCTATAAATAGCACCAGTAGAATTCAATTCATTCAATGGAGTAATATTTTCCATTGCATTATTAATAGCATCTAAAAACAAAGAAAAATCTGCCATAGCTTCACCATCCTCATTCTTGATTTCATTCCAGTCTTCTAACTTTTTCAAATATGTATTTGCAATAACTTGTTCATTTCCATACTGTTTCTCTAGTTTTTCTACTGCCTTTTTATAACTTATTTTTTCATCTAAATGCATACAACTTCTTACTATGTTTTCTGCTTTACCTTCTGTATACTTAATTAAATAAGAAAGCTTATTCATTTCATTCTCACATTTTCCTTCTATATTAGTTTTAAAAACTAGCATAAAATCTTTAAATTTAGTTGGATCCTTTCCATTAAATATTTCAGGCTCACAACTTCTAATTTTTGTTTTAAGATTTCTACTAATTTAGACTCCTGATTATTATTTTCACCTATACTATTTATTTTAGTTTGTGTTAAATTTACATTTTTATCCTCAGTTTTTACAGAGGTATCGCTAATACTGAAAATTGGACTTTCTAATTTTTGTTCAATTTTAATTGCTCTAAATTTTTTATATGACTACTATGTTGGTACAAATCTAAACTTTCTTGTTCCCTTTTCTTTGCCAAGTATTGTTCATGCTCTTGTAATTTTATTTTACTTTTTTCTATCTCAAGTAACAAAGATTGGGCTATTGCCCTTTTTGAACTAGCTACACTTGCTTTACTAGATATATTACTAGCACTATCTTGTGGTATAATCCTTGGCTCATATTTACTCATATATTTTGAAATATCACTTTTTAACTCATAATATGGCTTTAGTTTTAATGTAAGCCACTGCTGTATTTTATCTGCCTCTACAGATTCTGTAATTAATTCACTACAAGAATTTTTTAAGGATTCTACTTTTGCATCTAATGTTAATTCATCAGTTTTAATTTCGAGACTTAAATCTAAGTCATTTAAGAAAGCATGCCATAATTTGCCTTTAATAATATTAATTTTAAAGGTAACCGCTGCTAATTTTCCTGAAGGAACCTTAAAACCTCCTTCAGTTGTTTCTATTTCATCTTGATTGTCGATACTTCTATTTTGTTCGATTATTCGCTCATTTTTTTTATATTATTTTAATTAAAACTAATAATAAAAAAAAAATATTTTTTTCGCTATTTAAACCTATAAATATTTTTAAAACATGTAATTTAACACAATTTATATATACAGATAAATTTTTATATTTCGTATATGAAAGTTTACCTTATATATTTTTATTTATTTTTTATTATTTTTTATTTGCTATACTTATTTATACTTATTGTCAATGGATGGACATTATTCTCACATCTGAAGTGACATCTTTGTGTATCTTCATCCAAAGCTTCTAATTAGAAGAACTATATTGAATATTGCATCAATGAGAAATCCCTGACATCAGGTTGTAAAACGCAGCTCAGAACACAATGTTTTATTTCTTGCTTAGTAGGAACTGAACTGGTTCTAAAATATAAAAATATAACAAACTATAAATATATAAAAGTACAAATACTAAATGCTAAAAAATAAACATATAATTATACATAATTATCCATAAAAATGCATAGAAATTGTTATTCCTGTTAAAAAAAATGTATTCATAAATTCTTTGGAAATAGATAAAAAATATTGATTTTGGACTTTTTATTTATTTTTGTCCTTTTTAGCTTTTGGTTTGAAAACTCATAGATGTTACTTATTTATATTAATACCACATTCACACCAACTATATTAATACCTATAAACATAACTATTACCTTCTAATTACTGATGTTTTTGGATTTTAGAATGGCTGAGCTTAGGGTGGGTGGATTAGATATTACTCAAATTGTAGGACTGCTGCTTTATTAATAAAGTTGCTTGAAGATTGCTCTAATAGCTGAAAATCCCTTTTGTTTTCTTTTCTTGGATTGAATTTTTACTTTTATAGGAGTTTCTTAGTTGTTCTCAGGTCTCTTCTATAGCTTCATTATTAATTACTAAGTGATTTTTTTTGGCTTTTAGGATTCAGCTTGAAGTATTAGTCAATTGCTTATAATTCCACCTCAATTGTTTCTTTTTCTTCTTTGTGAAATTAATAAGCTCTTGAATGAATAGATGGTACTAAGTGTTTCTTCAATTTCTTCCTAATGTTGATTGAAGTTCAAATTCTGTACTTTGCTTTTATTTTCTCAATTTACATTTGGCAAAGTCAGTTTTGTTGCTTCAGTAGCTTGTTTTGAGTTTCTGCAATGGCTTATATTGCTTGCAGTATCTCCTAATTACTAGTTTTTCTTAATATTCGGCTTTCTGTAGCCTTTATTCTATTTGCAAGTCCTTATTTTGCCCCACCTTGTATTCTGCATTTGTCATCAATTTTTTCTGTGTTGCAATCAATTTTTGCTTTTCTACCTTTCTAATATTTTGGTCATTTTTTGTAACCATAGTTGATGCTCACATAGTACACATTAGTAATAAATTTTCTGTAATCCTAATATATTTTTTTTGTTTCCTTTTTTCTTATATTTTAATGGAAAATATAACAATATATATATATATATATATATATATATATATAGATATATATTTAGTATATATATATACTTATATATATCATATATATATATATATATATATATATATATTATATATATATATATATATATATTATATATAGGGAGAGAGAGGGTTAGGCCTACGCCTATATAAATCGCATCTAACGTTAAACGTAAACTTTTTCGATAACGTACGCTATGTCCATATAGCTTAGGATAAGGCCTACGGGCAATATAATATATATTATATATATATATATAATATATAAATACTATATATATATATATATATATATATATATATATATATATATATATATATATATATATATTGCCTATATTATGTATGTATATATATATATATTATATATTATATATATATTATAATTAATATATATAATATATATATATATATATATATATAGTATTATATATTATATATATATATATATATATAGTGCATATATGGCATTACTATATATTATGTACCATACCCCGTCAAGTAGAAATTTATATGCAAGCTCCGCGTGACGTCATACACGTCAGGATTTCCGCGTTACGTATCATGGTAGAAATATTATACTGTGTACGTATACTGTGAGGTCATGACTAATTTTATCGAATTATAATTATAATTTTTTAATATTTAAATTATATATATAAATATATAATATATATATATATATAATATATTATATATATATATATATATATATATATATATATATATATATTCACGGCCCAATAGGGCTCAAGCCGACGGGGTACAGAGGTAGGGTCGCTTTACATTCATTAGAGAAAAAGTTCAAAATGATGAAATACAAGTACTCAAGATTAGCAGTGAGAATCAACTTGCAGATGGACTCACAAAGCCTCTACATCAACCAAGGTTAATGATGCTGAACGGAAAAATTGGAATGGACTAACCAACGTTGCAGAATAAACAATAAGGGAGAGTGTTGAATAATATTGTTTATTCTATGAAAAATTATATTTTATATATTTTGTTTTGGCTACTTTGCCAGTAGAAAGAATTCTGGCAACATGGCCATATTTTGCTAATGTTTCATAGTCTTGTTTATTATTGTTTACAAATATAGTAATAGCGTGAATCTCGATGTGTAAACACGCCTGTGTATATAGGGTTAAGTTTCTAGTAAATATCCATTTTATTCTAGTGTTTCATTATTCATATGTAGGTTGTTACCAGTAGATACGATCTACTTTAACATGGTAGCTGAGAGTAGTTTGTAACAAGCCTAATTTGAATGTGAAACAGAAAATGGATAGTAGGCCTAGGTCAGCCCTATAATAGAATTAGGAAATAGGCCTAGATAAACCCTATAATAGAATTAAGAAATAGGCCTAGATAAACTCTAAAATAGAATTAGAATTAGAAAGCCTATTATATAGTTAAATATGGATTTCTCAATGCAGAAAATTGATTCACTACAAGGTAAGGCAAACTGGGAAGATTGGAAGCATCTTATGCAAATAAGGCTAAGTGGTATACCAGATGCAATAGAAGCAATCAATGGTAAATTAGAAAAGCCACAAGAACCCAGTACCACAGCAACAGTTGAAGAGAAAAATGCATACAAAAAGAAATTAGACAAATTCAACAAAACTCAATCAGATGTAATGTTTTTGTTGGTTTCAACCTCAAGCCAAAGTATTAGAAGTCAAATAAGGAATCTTTTGAAGCCAGATGAAGTATGGAAGGAACTACACAATCTTTTTGCAGGAGTTGAAGAAAACAAAGTTTACGATGTTTGTTCACAGTTTTTTTCTTACACATGGAATGAGAAATTAGACATGGCTGGAAATTTATCTTCAATAAGACAGCTCTGGGGTAATCTTCAGGAAGAAATTGTCAAAATTCAAGAGAAGAATGAAGGTACATTGCCAGAGATATTTCTCATATGTAAGATTTTTGAAATTTTGCCAAAGGATTATTCAAATTTCCAAACTACATGGCTCATGATTCATAGTAATAGAAAAGAAAGAAGTATAGATAATTTGGTAACTTGGCTTTGCACAGAAGCAAATAAGTTGGCATCAAAGGTTAAGTCAGAAAATCAAGAAGCGTTAACAATAAAAGAAAACTACAGAGAAAGTAGTACCAAAGATAAAATGAAGAAATTTCCTTGTAATTACTGCCATTTAAAAGGTCACTGGATCAAAAATTGCAGAAAATGGATTGCAGATGGTAGACCAGAAAGAAAAATAAAGCCAGAAAGAAATGCAAATTTTGAAAATAAAGAAAATTCAAAATCTAAAACAGAAGTTAATACTTTTATGTTAGCGGTAGATGAACAAGTTTTTATTTCCGAAGAAAATGATAGAGAAAATTGGTATTTTGATAATGGCGCTACAAAACATATAACAAATGTGAAAAGTTATTTTAAAACTTTTAATGAATTTGAGCATTCAGTCAAGGTAAAATCAGCAAATGGTCAGGAAGCAAATGTGTTAGGATATGGAACAATTGAAGTAGAATCAGTTGTAGATGGAAAAATATCTCAATTATTTTTGAATGATGTTTGGTATGTTCCTGATATTAAGAAAAATTTATTTTCAGTATTGGCAGCTCATGATAAGCATCCAAATAGTGAATTTATATCTGAACCAAGTGTATGTAGTTTTATGGTAGACAAAAAAGCTTATTTTAATGGCTATCGTAAACTAAAGGAAGGGCTATTCAAAGTTGCAATGAAAGCTAAAATCTCCCATATACCAGAAATAAATGCACTTGAAGAAAAGGATCTATTACAGTTATATCATGAAAGAATGGGACATCAGGATAGAAGACACATAAGAAATCTGATCAAAAGAGAACTAAATATTGAAACTCACCTTGATAACAGAAATTGTACAGGATGTATAAATGGAAAAATGCATCGTCAGAATTTTGGAAAAAGACCAAATAGTACTAAACAAGGAGAATTGCTATTTGCAGATGTTTGTGGACCATTTCAAGTATTATCAAACTCAGGTTATAAATATTTTGTATGTTTCAAAGATGATTTCTCAAAAATGAGATTTGTATATTTTATTAAAGAAAAATCAGAAGTTGTAGAAAAATTGGAGCAAGTACTTGAAGAAGCAAAAGTACAAGGACATCCAATCAGAGAATTTTTAAGTGATAATGGCTTAGAATTTAATAATAAGTTAGTTAAAAAGCTTTTACATAAATATGGTGTAAGACAAAGGTTAACGGCTCCATATACTCCACAACAAAATAGAGTGGAAAAAGAAAATAGAACGCTAGTTGAAGCGGCCAGATCACTTATGTATTCAAAAGTAAAATTTCCACAGAAGTGTTGGGCAGAATTAATTAACACAGCAGCATATATAATAAATAGAACTGGAAAATCTACTGTTGATGGGAAAACGCCTTTTGAAATCTGGTATGATAGAAAGCCCAGAATCAAGCATCTACGTGTAATCGGAACAGCATGCAGTGGGTGGATTCCAGATCAGAAAAGAAGAAAGTTAGACCCAAAAGCAAAATCAGGTGTGTTAATTGGTTATGATGGAGATGAAAGCTACAGAATATATGATCAAGCAAATAATTTTGTGTTTAGATGCAGAGATGTAGTATTTGAAAAAGAAGAACTTTCAACTTCAATATCAGATGAGATAGAATCAGAAAAAGAAAATAAAAAGAAAGAATCAAATAGAAAAAATACAGAAATTGATAACAGTACATCTATAATTAGGTTAAACTCATCACATACAGAAATAGAATCTGATATAGAAACAGAATCTGATACAGAAATAGAATCTGATACAGAAATAGAATCTAATACAGAAATAGAATCTGGTTCAGAAATAGAAGAACAAGATAGAATAGTAAGGACAAAACAATTAAGAGACAGATCAGTAATTAAAAAGCCATCAAGGTTTGATGACTACAGTACTTATCTATTATTAGAAGATATGGAAGAACCTGAAAATTATAAAGAAGCTATGCAGAGTAAGCATAAGAAAAAATGGGTTAATTCAATGAAAAATGAAATGAAATCATTGAAAGAAAATCAAACCTGGGAACTAGTTGAATTACCACCAGGAAGAAAACCAATTGAAAACAAATGGATTTATAAAATTAAAATGAATCCAGATGGTACAGTTGACAAATATAAAGCAAGATTAGTTGCAAAAGGGTATAGTCAGCATAAAGGAATTGACTATGAGCAAACATTCAGTCCAGTAGCAAATAAAAGTACTGTAAGGACTTTAATAAGTGTAGCAACTAAAGAAAATATGTCCTTAATACAATTTGATGTTTCAACAGCATTTCTTTATGGAAATTTATCAGAAGAAATATATATGAAACAACCCAAAGGTTTTGAAGATGGGACAGACAAAGTATGTAAATTAAAACGCAGTTTGTATGGGCTTAAGCAAGCACCAAGATGCTGGAATGAAAGACTTGGAAACTTTCTTTCAAAACTTAATTTTGGTAAAAGTACAGCTGATCCTTGTCTTTACATAAGAAATCAGAATGGACATAAAATCATACTTGCATTATATGTTGATGATGGACTAGTTGCATCAACAAGTCAAGCAGAATTGCAGAAATTTTTAGAAGAATTAAAAAAGGAATTCAAAATAACATATAAATCTGCAACATATTTTTTAGGAATTGAAATTGAATCAAGAAATGATGGTTCAAAGAAAATTAGTCAGTCATGTTATACTAAAAGAATACTAAAGGAATTTGGTATGGAAAATTGCAATGCAGTGTCAACACCCATTTTAAAGGATAATGTTACACATGACATTGAAGCCAGGGAGAGTTTCCCTTACAGATCAGCAATAGGAGCTCTTCTATATCTTGCAACAGCAACAAGACCAGATATTGCATTTGCTGTTAATTATCTTGCCAGAAGTGTTGAAAATCCATCAATAGAAGATGTTACAAAAGTTAAAAGAGTGTTCAGATACTTGAAGGGTACACAAGAGAAGGGTATTATTTATAAATGTGATTCTGAACAAGATCATCTGGAAGGGTACAGTGATGCAGATCATGCTGGGGACTTAAGAACAGGGCATTCAACAACTGGAATTGTTTGTTTATATGCTGGAGGAGCAATTTCATGGAGTAGTCAAAAGCAAAGTTCAGTTGCTATTTCAACAACAGAAGCTGAAATTATGGCAGCAAGTGAAGCAACAAAAGAAATTGTGTGGCTTCATCAACTATTGGAAGAAATTACAGAAGTCTTCAAGAAACCTACTCTTTGGATTGACAATGAAGCAGCTATTAAACTCAGTAAGAATCCAGAATTTCACAAAAGGACCAAGCATATAAAAGTACGCCATTTCTTCATTAGAGAAAAAGTTCAAAATGATGAAATACAAGTACTCAAGATTAGCAGTGAGAATCAACTTGCAGATGGACTCACAAAGCCTCTACATCAACCAAGGTTAATGATGCTGAACGGAAAAATTGGAATGGACTAACCAACGTTGCAGAATAAACAATAAGGGAGAGTGTTGAATAATATTGTTTATTCTATGAAAAAATATATTTTATGTATTTTGTTTTGGCTACTTTGCCAGTAGAAAGAATTCTGGCAACATGGCCATATTTTGCTAATGTTTCATAGTCTTGTTTATTATTGTTTACAAATAAAGTAATAGCGTGAATCTCGATGTGTAAACACGCCTGTGTATATAGGGTTAAGTTTCTAGTAAATATCCATTTTATTCTAGTGTTTCATTATTCATATGTAGGTTGTTACCAGTAGATACGATCTACTTTAACAAAAACATTATTATTTTTTTAAAACTAATGTGTACCCCAAGGGTAGACCGCCCCGATGGAAGGAGTCGGGGTCTCTCGGCCTTCCGGGGAACGACAGGGTAGGACTATTTCCCCCCCTCCGGGGAGGGTCTCCGGAACCCCCGCTCTTTGGTATTTGGGTGTCGCGGGGGTTCCTCCGCCCCTCCCCTACGGGGTATGGAAAACGTCCCCCCTTCTGTTCCCCGTCGGCTCGAGCCCCCTATTGGGCCGTGAATATATATATATATATATATATATATTATATATTTATATAGAAATAAATATATGTTATATATATTATAAATATAATATATATATAATATATATATATATATATATATATATTTAGATAAAATTAGTCATGACGTCACAGTATACGTAACGCGGAAATCCTGACGTATATATATATATATATATATATATATATATATATATATATATATATATATATATATATATATATATATATATATATATATATATATATATATATATATTTATATATATATAGCGTCGGCGGGTGACCAGGCCCACCCTTTAGGAGGGTGATTCGCGTCCAACTCTAAATAAAATAAAAAAATAAATAAAAAAAAAAAAAAAATTCGCTCATTTAATAGCCCACGCGGTAGTACTACAGTTTATATTTAGATCATTTTTTTAATTCTTATGAAAGTTTTTTATTTAAAAAATTAAGTAATTTCAAAATAATTGTCCTACAATTAGAATTTTCACTTTTGAAAAATGTGAGTTTTTTTTAACTTCGTTATAAAATGAAAAAATGTGGATCGATTTTAATTATTTTCAGGGATACACTCGAGTTGTTAGCTTTAAAACTGCTTGAAGAAATAAAGCGGTATTAGAAAAAAAAAAAAATGGCAAAAAAAAGGGGCCTAACTTGTCGATTCACCCCCGCTGTAAAAAATTTGATGGAGGGGTGGACTCGGACCACCCATTGTTTTTCGTATTTACGAGTATTATTGACTTTTATTAACATATTAAATTAATTTAAATGTAATAAAAAGTTACTTTATATTAAGTGAAAATTTTTTTAAAAAGAAATTTTTAATAAAAAAAACGAATTTACAAAAAAGTGTCAAAATTTTTGGGCGGAGAGGGTGGAATTCGGACACCTTATTTTATATTTCGTATTTTATTTATCATTTATTTGACATTTTATACTTATTACGGAATTTTTAATATGATAAATTAAATTATTATATTAAGTAAAAATTAAAATTATTAAATTGAATTTATACGTAAAGGACGAATTTAAACAGATGGCGACGTCACCGCCTCAATGGTTGGTCCGACTTCACCCTCCACGGTCGGGCTGACTCAGCGTTATTCAAACTTTAATAAAACTTTTATTATTAGAATTACATTATTATTTTTTTGTGTGCTTATGACCGACTATAGGGCCGTGATTTACAAAAAAAAAAAAATCCAAAAAGTGCATTAGGGGAGAGTCGGGAGACAGACTTATACCTAAAGTGGTCCAAGTCACCCCGCCTGACGCTATATAATTATTTTTATTTTTCATTACGTAAAATTGTTTTCCAATTATTATTATTTTTTAATTTTAAATATTTTTAAATTTTTTGCGTACATTTCTACTATTGGTACATTTTTTTTTTTAAATAAAATAGTTGATAATCGATAAAACAATAATAATATCGATAATTAATAAATATCGATGTATCGATAGGTTGAAACGCATTTCGACGTCATTCTTCATCCCTACACGAACGAAAAAAAGCCATAAAGTTACACTTTTCCTAGCGTTTTTTTTCATATTTTTATTTAAAAATATCCATTTATAATATACGCTAATTCGTTTAAAAAAAAAACATTCAAAGAATAGTTATTTCATTTTT
>JABUQX010135887.1:5000-14466 GCA_015478945.1 Trachelipus rathkii | reverse complement strand
GTCAGCCTTAACATCAGGCAGCCATATCTACTAAAACCAAGCCAGCTTTCCGGTAGACCTCAAAAATTACTGCCGATTATAAGTCCTCGAGTGGTATGCATTCTAAGATCACCACCCACGATAATGCCCATACCAAACTGAAAAAAAAATAAAAACCATTATTATTAATCAGTTTATAAATTTTCATTTATGCATTGATTCCCCATTTAGTAATTATTATGAATCCCCGGTATTTGTCTAATATTTTAGTTAGTATGATTGTCTTTATTGTTTCATTTATGTCTATTGGTTCGTTATTATTTATCTGGTTTGTTTACAAAAATCTTTTTCAGTATACTAGGATTATATATAGTGAAATTGCTTATGTAATTACTGTTTTTTTCATTTAATGTTTATAATCATTAATATTTATCTCTTATTATTGTCGTTCACTTACGGTCTTCTTATTTGAATTATTCTGTTTTATTTGTTCTTTTATGTTGGTTTTTTATGTGGTTTTTCATAATTATTATCTTCACTCTTCTGCTATTTATATATTTCTCTTATTTAATGTGGTACTTTGTATTATTTTAATTATTTAAATTGTTTTATTTACTGTAAGTATTTTTTGTCATATCTTACTATTCCCATTTTAGAGTTATTGTTTTCAATTTTTTTTTTTCTTTTAGGGTTTGGAGGGGGATTAAATGATGTAATTCACGTGTCTTTTTTTTTTTGTTAAAATATTATTTTGTTTTTTGTTTATAATTAAATATATTTTGTTATTCATATTATTAAATTGGTTTTTGTACATATTTATTAGCTTGTTTCATTGATATTTATTCATTTATCATATGTATATTTTTTGTTTCTTTATTTTACCATTGTGGGTTTTTTATATTTAATTATTGTGTTGTTTTCGCTTTCGCTCATCATGTACGGAAAGAAACAAGTCTTACAAACCCCAGTCGGTATATGGACGGTCACTTTCATTTCTTGTATCATTCAGTTAATCATTTTTCACAATAATTCATTATTACTTCAAAACCCTCGAAGAACAAATCATCAGGAGATAGTTCTCTCGTCCAGCCGTATATTCAAAGTTTCTGTTTCTTCTTCAACACATAGCAACACCTACTACTGGGTAGAATATCCTGAAATGTTCTTCAAAACGTTTTCTGTCATTTAAAGGATTCCCTAAAATTCTCCTGTGGAGCTTGCAATGTTACTCCCAAACGATTAAAATGCCTCTATCTATCAAATAATGCATCCCATTGTAAATTATCATTACTTCTTCTTTCAGCTGATACTATATACTCAAATCTCCGTGATCCTTTTTCCGCTTTCCTTTCCAATTTCTTTTCCTAATTCCAAGTTAATCTTTTGTGTTCTTTTATTAATCTACAAAACTTTGTTTAACTCACTAATATTTTTCGTGCAATGGAAAAAAATACCTCGAAAGAGTCCTCGTCATCACTGATCACTCATCTTCCCCACTCTAACATCTACCTAGTCCCTAACAATCCATAATCTACTTATTCCCGTCCGTAATACTTCTTCCAATTCTCTCGTCTTCTATCGTCTGCTCCACCCCCACCAATCGCATTAATCTTTGAAACATCCTTAAATTTAGTACGCAGGAGCACTTTTCCATGTCGCAACTGTCTATATGAGCCTTATATTCGCCTCCATCCTCCTGGCATCGTAACACATACTGTTACAGATGTCACGTACTTTTATAATTTCATAAGGCCAGGAACCTAGGAGCAAATTTATTTTACGTACGATTCCAGAGATGAGCTTTAACCTACCATGATGACATTCATACGGAACCGAAGTCGAACATAGACTCCGATCCGCTTCTCCCTCCACAGTAAAAGGGAGTCAGTTCTCAAATCACTGGCCTTTTTCAATATATTTCACAAGTAGTTAATTCGTTTCCGTATGCGTCGTATGATTATAGCACTAACAAGACCTGTGACAACTCTCATCCCATTTATTAACTCCTTAGACATTCTTCAAATATTACTCAGGTGCATCTTTACCTGTAATCGACCGCACCGTCTAAGATGGTGTATAAGTATGATAGTTAACAGTTTTATTTGTGTTTTGGAAGGAAGCGGTTGTGTCTCTCGTAAGAATTCCCTACCATTATCAGTAAGAAGCCGCTCCAGGAACTTTTGCAAAAATGGCAGTATTCGGATTGAATGCTTTGCGAATTATACTTTTGTTCTTTATGATATCACAGCCACCCCATTTCGTGAAATACTCCCCACTTACCCAGCGCATAATGTCCCTAGCAAACAATAATTGGATCAAATCCATTCCACTATTCAAATGTCTCGAATTACAATTTTTAACTAGTGGGCGAACATAGAACATATTCGAGATCTTACAAAGCTTGACACATTACAGTAGTGTAATATCGTTAGACAAATATGTTATCTCGGTCCCATATCAATTATCAATAAAGAAGTAATCTTGTCTTCCCAATGTGCAAAAATCCAATGCAGCTTAATACACTCAGTCAAATAAGTTTGTGTTACAATGAGAGCGAATCTCCTTAGAGAACTTCTACTACAAATGATCTCATTTATAATAGATAATTTACTTAACACGACAAAATGGTAATTACTAATGGACCATTAACGTACTATATTTCTACAATGCATTCCATTAATCGTCTTCAATATATAATCCGATCTCTGCACTCTTTCCAATATCATCATGCCTCGATCTCAAAGACTATTTAGTTATCTGAAATCATTATTGATATGAAATTTTTTTGTACCATTAGCATCAATATCAAAATGTAAATTCTAATTACCCATCCCAAATTTTGTCTTCAAACTTAAAAAATTCTGGAAACTTTTCAGTTCTCAGCTTTACCTCATCCATCCAAAATCCTCATCCTCAAATTTTCGGATAGTCTACATCGTTAGTAACCCATCACCCTCCCTTTATCTATAGCTGCTGCATTGGAAGGCCCCACCAGGAGATTGTAATGGACTCCTCCCCACGGCACAAAAGATGAAAAATACTTTCTCTGGATTCCTTTTCCAAATTTAAGTTTTGTATCCCGCTAATACACTCATACCTACTTTGTGAATTCAAATGCCAATATGCGATTATTGGACAATGACCCGCCTGATTCATTAGTGTAACCGTTGTTTATGCACCAGATTCCCTTCCCCCGGTAATCCATATGCAGTTTATATTTTCCAACAACTCTTTGCAATTCCTCTGTCTTACTTAAATGAATGTTCCACTCACCCATACAAACCCCCACCGAAAAACCTTGGAAAAGCAAATCTTGCCCCTCAAATCTAATTTCGAAAAACCCCCCAGGTATCGTCTACTAGCAATTGGCGTTCTACTCACTCAATGCTTTCTCCTAACAGAAGATCTTTGATTAAAGCGTCACCACCGACGTATTCTTACCGAACTATAACGCAGCTCATGAAATCAATGTCGTATAATTCCTCGACAGCAGTATTCAATGCGCTATACTACTGATTGTCCTTTATCGAATTCTATTCCTACTAACCAACGACCGAACGCACCTTCACCAATGCATAGTACATTGTGCAAATTTCAGATTATTGCTGCACTCGTCTTCCAGGCGCTATAAAGGCTCACCTAATAGAGTTCAAAAACAACTGACAACTGCGTATATTATCCAGTATAGGAAAGTTAACCCCACAGATGCACACAAATCCGATAAATAGTCTCATCTGCAGCGCTCATGCATCTCCTCGTTAAGTATACAAATACTCGATACACTAGTTTTGTCCCCCCCTTCTCTACGTAGAGAGTGTTGGAAAAAAGCAATAGGACTTCTGAAACAAGCGGCATACATAGGCACACCCTGAGCAGTACAACTGCCCTGCAAGTCAAAATGCTCCACAGCCAATCTTCTATATCACGAGATCACCTACCACTATACTGAACGATACACATCGGCAATCGTTTCTCTGACTTACCCTTGCATCACAGACAGTGATACTATGTTATTGCCTGACTCTCTAAACTAAGCTTCTCTCTCTCAATGCCTCAAATCAGCTATCTCAGACGGGCAATTCTACAAATGTAAAGCCCAGTTACATGATTGATGTCTCTCCCTTCTCACTTACGTAAAAGCCACGACTTAATTGCGAAGCAAAAAGGAGTTTCGCGTATTTTCTGTACTCTGAACGGCTCTCTCCGTATATGCATTAGGGCGCCTTATACCAAACTACTTAAACTCACTCATCCTACAATGTACAAATAGGGCACTCCTCTTACTATTCTTGCTAAAACGTATTTACTCGCCCTACTGCAATCCTGTCACCATATCTTCATTGATGTACCCAACTTGACCACACAAACCCACTGTTATTCATACCTTTCTACATATTTATGTCTTATCATAACATCGTCATAACAAATACGATAGAGCGGATTGAACCCGATTTGATTTTCTTGTGTTTTCATTGCTACTTCTCCACTTCGATTCATCAAACTTTCCTCCACACAACTTTCTCATGAAATCCATTCAAAGAAGAACATCTTCGCGCTCCAGAACAAATGACATAACCTTTTTCTTCTCTATATATAATATTATTCCTAAGACTGACATACTATGTAACCGAACAATCTCATCATATTCTAAACCGACTCATTTTTATCTCAATAATAATACACCAGAATAAATTGCATTCTATCGCCACTCCAACAAATTCTATTACATCTATAATATGCAAAGCAATATACTGTATCGACCCAGAAACCACCCATTGAGAACGTTGATTATTCACAATCAGTTGGCCCCGTCTCTCTCACTCGCGCAAGCCGGTCAATTTTCGCCACAATAACTCCCATAAAACTCAATAATAAGGGAGTCTGAAATAAAGCATGAGTATCTTCTCAATGCTGTTATCTATCCATCTCAATAACCTATAAATCCATATTGATTAAATTACTATACTTGTAAATAGAACTTTATACATTTACCCATTTAAATATAGAATATTAATACTATATGATCTGATCATATTTGCATAATGAGAATAAGCTAATCTCCTCATATATGATTATAATATAACATTACTCACGATAAATCTATATAATACATATTTACTATAGATCGACTATCTTTATTTCTTCTTTATAATATATAACACGGTACTATCTGGATTGGGCGTTTCAAAAGGATATTTTTAAGACAATTCTTTGGTGGCAAGCTTCTGGCACTCCAGTCTAATTTATACCCAAATTCTTTGTGTCCTCGTATTTTACACCTAAGTATCTTAGTAGCCTTGGACAGATATGGCTGTATATTCCAGAGCGAACTACCTCCGGACCTCTATTATCCCATAAATGGTCTCAGTATGTCTCCTATAGTAATTGTTATAACAATTAAGTAGCAGCCCACGGTTTATCAATATCTTATCACATAAAAACACAGCGATAACAACTACATTCATTTAATAAACTAATTACCGTTCGTCTTTGTTCCGGTTAAAATAATATATTTTTACGTGATACCAATTCAATCAAATTACCTAAGCCATTTTAATATGCGGAAATATGCTCTATTGTGTTATATCTTCAAAATTTTTCCTATATCCATATATTCTGATTACAAACTCTTATATTTCTTTTGTTTTTATTATAAACATAGCCTTCTCCAACTCAATCTTACATGAACAAGTCTGTAATTCACTCCTACTTGTAACTCTTCCAACTACTACAATCATACCCCATTCTTCTAAATCCGCTGGCGTATATTGGTCACTATCATGTATCGCACATCTAAGCTTATCACAAATCCTCTCACCAGGCTAAAAATCCGATTATAACCTAAATCTTCGCACATTTTAATCGTCGAATTGCAAATTCCCCTCCCGCCCTCTCAGTCACAACCCACCGACAAAGTTGCTCTAGTCTATTTCTCTTTTTACTCCTAAGCCCTCCCTAACTTATAATAAACATACAACATTCCTATCTGTCTACTAACAAATTTTGACCGCCTACATACATAAAGACAAAGCTTCCTCCTGATCACTCTCCTAGCTCTACCCAAGTCACATAGTCCACAGGTTAAGCCAGTTATTTAGCAACAATAGCAGTCATAAAAACATAAATTTCCTAGGTACGCCGCTACAAAGTACTATAATACCACCTAACCAAATTTATTAAACGAATCCACAATGACAATGATCCAGTGGCACACAGACTTAATAATCTTAAACATATCTTTTAAATCGACATCACCCCTAAAAAACCTATACGATACTAAATAATTCAGTAATGTAGAGATACGGATCCATTTACTTTTATCACAAAGACGACTCATGCAGTCAGAATACCAACCTGAATTTAAGCTGAACTAATGACTACAATCATGCAGTATAAAACAAGGCATTTAACTTCTCTACCATTATTAAAAACAGAGAAACACTCAAACATATAAAACACACTTTACACCCCATCACCTCCAACCACTACAACACTGCTAGTGAAAATAAAATAAATTTCTAGGCTACGCTTTTCTTAATTCAATAACATGTAAAAGAACATACCAACACGCCAATATCCAATATACTTCAATCCTATCATCCTAACTCGGCCCGAGTGATCTAATAACGAAAACGCACAAGAAACGTCATTGTCTGGTTATTCTCTCATGTAATCGAATAATATGCATTAAAAAACAGAAAGCGTAACCTTAGTACCAATTAAATAGCCTTCTGTATACAAACACTAATACGATTATCTACTCTGGTTTCTGGTGGCGGCACAATACCTCCATATTTACTTTTCCTTAAATACTCATAAACCTTTTATCCATGCGTAAGATATTTCTCGCGCAAGTATAGACGTTTATACATTTTAAAAAGACTAATTCCTTATTTTGAGGCTGCTATCCCGGAATATTCCTAAGCTATGAATCTTACTCCTCAGTAAGAATGAACATAGGGGCACACTCTATTTGGTTGGATCATACCCACTTAAGATCTAGAATCTATCATATTGATCTCAATTCGAGTGATCACATTCACAATATTTCCACATTTTGGACTACTTATGGATACTCGCAATTACACGATGTTGCATACCTGCTTTAAATAAAAATATCATGTGCAAAACTGCATTTCAAAGTGTGCATTCTGCCTTATTAAACTATCCAAATAACTACTTCCTCAGAATAAAATGAAGATTACAACTACCCAATGGTCACCTATTTCAAGATAGTATTTAGCTCAGCAAAGCTAGACTACTGCTAGGACAATGGATCTCCTGATTAAAAGAAGATCTTCCTTCAGAAAAAACCACTTCGTTTTGCTCAAACACAAGCAATATAATGAAAAATTAATGCAATAACTACATCAGCCAAATCAATCACATCACCTTGCAACTACTTGCGTTTGGCATAGCTCAAACCATACTCGACCCTAATTATCCCCCTGAAAATGCGCTCATCAAGCATTCCCATGCGCCCAAGCCTCATGACAATTTAAAAAATTTTCAAGATAATTTATTGTTTTTTTATCAATAATTCAATCAAAGTCATTCCAGATATCATATTTATAGAGATAGTATTATATATATATAATATATAATAATATATAGCATATATTCCTATATCAGGAATCTAAAGACCAATCAGCCCGTACTCAAAAAAAGTGAACCTATCAAACCACTCTAATTATATCACTGTGCCCCTATCACAACCCTCTAGTTATATCACTGTGGACCTATCGAAACCCACTAGTTATATCACTATCTTATTCTAACCTCAGGTTATTCTCTAAATTATCGAATTCATCCTAAATTCATTCTTAGCAAGATTTGGAAACGACTTAGTTATTATACCCTTGATCTCGGATCCTAAGTATATAGAACGAACCTAACAACGGTTCATAATCTTTTCCTTCTCTTTCTCCTTTGCTCATCGGCATTGACGGTTAAATCTTTTGCTGTGCCGTTGAACACATTGCAAAAAGATTTATGCAGACTCTGGCACAGAGATTCAGTTTTTAAATTTCATTTTTTCCGTATCTACCCATCTCTCTGCAATACCTCCTTCCATGAGCTCTCTCTGACCTTAGACTTAACCACAATTCCTGGTAAGTTATGGAAATTTATATATATCTTCCATTTTCCCCACTCCTTGTGACTTCTATATTTTCAAACGCCGTGTTGATATCAGGCATATCGGTCTTTAATTTTGAAATGCCATAATGTTATCCCAGCTAAGGTCGTTTCACGATCATACTTATCTCATCTAGCATTTCGTCCCCTCAAAACCCATTAATAAATAATAATAATAATAATAATAATAATAATAATAATAATAATAATAATAATAATAATAATAAAAATAATAATAATAATAATAATAATAATAATAATAATAATAATAATAATAATAATAAAAATAAAAATAAAAATAATAAAAATAAAAATAAAAATAATAAAAATAAAATAATAAAAATAAAAAAAATAAAAAAAAAAATAATAAAATAAAAATAAAAATAAAAATAAAAATAAAAATAATAAAAATAAAAATAAAAATAAAAATAAAAATAATAAAAATAATAATAATAATAATAATAATAATAATAATAATAATAAAAATAAAAATAAAAATAAAAATAAAAATAAAAATAAAAATAAAAATAATAATAATAATAATAATAATAATAATAATAATAATAATAATAATAATAATAATAATAATAATAATAATAATAATAATAATAATAATAATAATAATAATAATAATAATAATAAATTCTAAGCGTGATAGTGTAACCTTGTCATATCTTTCAAATTACAATTCATGAAAATGTTCAAAAAATAAAATACTAAAGTATTGAAATATTATTATTTGGAGGTTGACATAACGTATATGATAGAGTGGCAGACTAGCGCGCCGAAGGTCCTGGTTCGATTCACAGAAAGAAATTATTATTATTATTATTATTATTATTATTATTATTATTATTATTATTATTATTAATAATAACTATTAAATCTAAATATATTACACAAAAAAAAATACTACATATTCATAACAGGAAACGCTCTTCAATTGCGTAATGAATGTCAATAGAATGAAGCATCAATAGTTAAGAGAGTTTATGACTATTTTCATAATATATTAATAAATATTTAGTTTATGACGTATTTTCATAATGAATTGCTAAATATTAATATGTTCTTCCCAAATTTCAATGACAACTTTATAACATTCAACACGTACAAAAAACATTGCATTCCAACAGAGTCAACACGGTAGTAATAATAACAATAGAGTAACAACTAAACGGTTTTACTTATTTTTTTGTTGCTATAATAATAACAGTCCAGTAACAACTAAATGTTTTCTTTTTTCTTTTTTGTTGCTAAATACTTTTTTTATTATTAATATTCTGTGTGGCTCTATTGCAGAGATTCTTAATCATTGCTTTACCACAGGGCACAGACCCTCTTAAAATAT
>JABUQX010135886.1:0-10282 GCA_015478945.1 Trachelipus rathkii | reverse complement strand
ATAAATATAGTCAAGAGATAGATATATAGTTATATATATATATATTATTATTATTATTATTACATATTATTATATATACATACATATACATATATTATATACATATATATATATATATATATATATTGGTATAGTTTTACAAGGCGAAGTTATGTTGTTACGGAACGATTCAGCTTAAACAAACATAAAGAAGAAGGTCAAGAAAATAATTTAAAATGATCTGTTAACACCCAACTTCTCTCTCCTCCTCTCTCCTCCTCTCCTCCTCTCCATTCCAGCTGTTGCCTTAACAAAATAAATAATAATATACTTCACACTGTAACTTAGTTACAAGTTAATATTACAACAATACTGGAGAGAGTAACACAGAACAATATCTTTGTCCTATTTGATTAACACTTCAATAATGTATTTTAAATCTTTATATATTAATATTAATAAACAAGTATCAGTAAATGATTCATATACTTATTAATCCAACTATAACATGAATAATCTTAAAGAATGGGGTACTAATGTTTAAAATGGATAACAAAATAATAATAATTCTTTATAAACTCGTAAACATAAAACCGATCAAATAACGATCAATAATAATATCTTATTACTTTTTTGTTTTATTAGCTTAATAATAGAGTTTGTAGAATTTAATATTTATTTAGATCATAAATAAATATTACTAGAAAAATTTTTATCAAAGTTAAATATTAATATATTAAGATATTATAAGATTTAAGATATATATATATTTAAGTTTGAATAAACGTTCATCATTAAAACTGCACATCTAATACTCAAGGAAAAGGTTAAATAACAACAAGAAATTTTCGTCTCAACATTATTTAAACTATCAATCTTTAAAAATTTAAACCATATCAGATAAAATATATCAAATATCCATTTTATCATCACAAAGCATGTAAAATATATTTATTTAAAGAATAAAATAGAACTAATAACTATTTCTCAGAATCTTTATATGAGTTTTACATTATAATATATACTATAGAAAAATATTTAATTCTAAATAATAATAAGATTTATAAAACATGAAATAATTTAAAATAGAATATTTGAATCTTCATCACTTTTAGAAATTTAAAAGTCATACTAGCACATTTTTCATACCTGAAAATTTTACTATATATAAAAATATATATAAAAAAGAAATGTACCATTATATTATGATATTTTTTAAAAAGTATAAATATTATTCTTTGATAAATTATAATATATTTATATAAAGTATATATTATATTATTTCTATTATTACATTATTATTGAGACAATTATTATTAATGCTGTAATTGATAATATTATTATTATTATTATTATTATTATTATTATTATTATTATTATTATTAATATTACCACTATTATTAGAACATTAATATTTATTATTATTATTATTATTATTATTATTATTATTATTATTATTATTATTATTATTATTATTATTATTATTATTACAATTATTATTATAATTATTATTATTATTATTATAATTATTATAATTATTATTATTATTATTATTATTATTATTATTATTATTATTATTATTATTAGTATTATTATTATTATTATTATTATTATTATTATTATTATTATAATTATTATTATTATTATTATTATTATTATTATTATTATTATTATTATTATTATTATTATTATTATTATTATTATTATTATTATTATTATTATTAATATTATTATTATTATTAGTAGTAATAATAGTAGTAGTAGTAGTTGTAGTAGTAGTAGTAGTAGTAGTAGTAATAATAGTAGTAGTAGTAGAAGCAACAAGAGCAAAATCATCAACGTAGAATAAGTTTCGTTGAATATTCATCCTTTGATTGGTTCTTTTTTTTCAATTTTGAACTTTGAAGCTTTTCATAAATTCCAGGATTGTGGATCGGTTGTAAGATAATCCCATTCGGGTTCACATCTTAATTATTTACGATCATGAATTTTCAAACCCGATTTCGATTGTCATTCTGGTTCCAAAACACGTCGGAATCCCATTCCAATATCGATCCGGCTCCGGCTCCGGCTCCGGCTCCGGCTCCGGCTCCGCCTCCGATACTGAACTACCAAAATTTACCTTATCTGGTCTTCGTATCCAATTTTACAACTGACTATACAGTAATGTAACTTGCCTCTTTAACAAAGACTCTAGCGATTTTGCTCCTTTACTCTATTCTTATTCAGGAAATTTTATTCGCGATTACAAAATTCAAATTCCTCTAGAAACATTTTTCAAGTAAACGATGTAATATTTTATCCCTTAAACCATTCTCATAAATAATCAGAAACGTCGTCTATGTTTTCAAAATTTAAAGTGTCAGAACATTTGGCCGAAGGGGATTTGACAGATGAATATTTGACCAAATATATATTTGGCCGAATGAACATTTGGCAGAACATGATTTAGGTTGTCAGTTGAGAAAATAAGTCCGATTTTACTTTCATGTTCGGCCAAATGTTCATTCGACCAAATGACCGGGAGCCAAATTTGCAAGAGGATTAAGAAATCTTCCAATAAAGTTATATGAAATTTTATGTATAACCTTGTAGTGCCTGTCTGTGCATATATATTACTAAATTAGTCGGACAAACTTTAGAAAGTGACATCTTTTCTTCAATCTTTCATTTAATAAACAAATTTTTCAAACATCAAAAGATATTTTCATTACAACTTTATTCAATTTAAGATCAAACTAAATATTAACTGACGTCTAACATTTTAAGCCACTCGTCTTTCATGCAAGCTAATAAATCTAACCCAAAAATTCTAAAAACTATTCAGAGTTATTCTCTTTTAGAGATAAACTTTGGGTTAAATATGAACACACCAAACTTATAAAGGAGAAATGCTCTTTTTCGCTCGCATGTCCATTCACTTCTCCATGGCACAGATAAGAATCTTAAGTAATCCTCTTGAATTATGGTTGATAAATAAGTTAAAGGGGATTGAAAATCTTCAAAATTTCCATGAACTTAATATATTACACGAAACAGTAACATATATAAGTAAATAAGCTCAAGTGTAGCTTGTTCAGATATTATTAAAATTGCCAATAATTCCTTATCAGTATACTAAATAAATATACATTGAGAGAAATATGTGTCTAAATAAAAGTATAAATATTTTATTTGCTACGCTGCTACTACTATATACTATTAGTGATTTAGCTGCCAAGCAAGGTAATACATCCATTCGAACGCAGAGAGCGCAATACACAGAAATACGTACTTATACATCTATGTATAGTTATAGACCAGATATAACGTCATTATAGCGCACGCGATAGTAATAATAGTCTTTCACTCCTCTACCGAATCACCGCTAGTAATAGATGCTGTCATTGCCTGTCCTGCTGGTTTTTGAGGATATATGTATAGGAGCGTAGATACTGCTGACTAGTTGCTGTGCGTAAGCTGCTTTATCGCAGTTATTTACTCCTACCGACTTCGTGATGATGATGCCTATTCTATAATTAAATAATAGAAGGTGATTGAGAATGACCTATATCACTCACTATTGAGGTATATCCCTACTCTATGACTATAATGGGACTAAATATGTACAACTACGCTCTACTATATGTTATAGTATTAGAGTAGCTAGACCAGATCTCTTCCGTAGTTAAAAGTACGGATACTAATATTGTGCGAAACTTTGCATATTCTCATATATATCATAGGTATTCGTATAAAGTGCTACTGCTATATGCATCAATTTGGCTATATAAGTATGCCGCCAGTTCGAATAATGCTCATCGCTGTAGTAAGAGAGCATGCGCTGGAACCCCTTAGTAAGGCAGTAGTAGATATTTATTCTTATACTGGCTTACTTACCTATGTCGATATTCGGGACCTCTACTATCCAGGTTCCAGACTAGACTGAACGATCTCACTGCTACTCGAACGACATTAAAACGTATGCTATTGGTGTGCTCAGTGATAGTATGAAATTATAAGGGAAAGAACTCAGATAAAAAATGGAAAATGGTAGCGGCGAATAATCGTAAAATCTGCGATCGGAGGACCAAGTTCACCGACCATAAGGTCACAACTTATAGACGTACACAAAGAGCATCATGTCCCTCCTACTTAGCATATTTAGCTCATGGAAGAAGAACCGACACCGCTAGAGGAGCACCTCGACCAGATCAAGATTGATGGGTCTCAGTTCCCGTCGGGAACCGCTAGCGTCTCTCAACTCACCGATCGCAATTCAGAACTCGCATTGGCAGGGTATATCGGGTTGGAACATATACTCTATGATTTCGTCGAGGTGCTCCTGGGTGGGGTTCTTCCATCATGGGAATATGTAAGTAGGGATGTATTTGCCTACTGCGCGCGTACCCCGCAGAGACGTCGTTTATGGATAACTAGTACATTGTTACTACCAGCTCTAGCGTCTCGACAGGTCGTTCTGGTCTCCGGCACCTACCATTCCATTTGTTGGACGTCTGAGATTTGAGTCTCGGTGTGGACATTAAGTAATACTGGCGAGTGAAATTGGCCAACCTCTCCGTCGTATATAGCATCTAACCATCATCTCATCGCTACAATCTCGATCGGATCAAACTACTAGCGATTCTATTTCCTGTAATCTAGCTACGCTTAGCTACTTAGGATATGTAGTGAGGGGTAAGAACTTAGCCTAGTGAGCGACGGGTTACATTATTAAGATCGACATAGTGTAGCGAGTAGCTAGTCCACGTACGTAGGTATTAAAGTGTCATTTGGATCGTACAATAGAGCGAGTAAACCTTACATAAGACTCGTAATCCAATAGTGCACTTCTCAATGACCTGACTACGTATATGCTGTACATCTCGAGGAGTCTACCCGTAGTGAGGATACCGCTACCTCTACAAGATTGATATGTACTACTTTATATCCGCCTATTAATAATACTGTATACTAATTATAATGCACTAGCTCGAGGATAAATGGCAAGCATAGCTGGAGCACGACATCGACTAGGATGTCTTTAGATACACTCCGAGTGATACTGTCTTACTTGATTGACTAGTACATTGTGATGTACCGAGCGCAGGTGTGGTTAATACGGACCGCGAGGAGAGATAGACTGCTTTACCTGGAGTATTTGATTAGTACTTTAACCTTACCCTAGGCCTAATAGAGTATACTAAATCTACCTTCGCGTTCGTATACGCAATGGGCTCTCTCTATCCCCCCCGTCCGGGCTAAGTGTGGTTGTCTCAGGAGGCCTGAATAAGCTAGGGTATAGGTACATAGTAGTTCACAGTATATATGTACGATAAATACTTTGCCGCGTATATATATATATAACTATAGATATGAGTAGAACGAGAGAGAATATGCAGGTATAGGTAGGAGCAGTAAGGTATGATGCTTTAAATCGATCTCTCGCCCAAGAAGTAAGCAGCGGTTACTTTCACTTACCCTATCTACGAACTATGCATATATACTCTGCTCCGTTTGGATATGGCAGGTTATGGGGTATCAGTACTTTTCACTTCAGTCTGAATATATAAGTGGTTTATCTAGGCGCTATATATGTACATCTGTGTATCCTATACCTTATACGCATAAAAATAAGTTATACTAGCCAACGAATATATAGGCTCGTTTCGTAGTAGGCAGGCAGGGCAGCAGGCAGGCAGGCAAGTATGGAGTTAGTTTGTAGTGAGCTAGGTCAGGCCTATACAGGAGTGCACATTGCAAGAAGCCTGATGTGCGATCGACACAGGGCTCGGACGGGCTCGTGACTAGGCGTTGGCATGACCGCTCAGTACTGATTCTTATGCACATTTACTTGTATACTAAGTTCTGTAATTCTCTATGTTCGTGTCCGGATATGTGACGTCGTGTCGAGGATATTCGCATTATATCTTGAGACCTGGAGCTCACATTCGTGAAGCGGCAGCACGAGCAGGATATGTAATGTTGAGTGACCAGGTGGCGTGTGTCGCGCAGCAGGTTTACGCGCGACTCTAGCGATGTACTACGCAGACTTTTAGGTTTGTATAGCGTGTGGCGGCTCACATGGGCTGGGCTTGGACACTTAATCGATCGCTTTCACGTGTGTCGCTAACCTCACCTATCTCGTGGTTCTTAACTATCCCTGTTACTGTTCTTCGCTGCTCGTTCTATCGTAGGCCTTCTCAGAGTACACGAGGGCAAGGCAGCAGCTCGGCAGTCAGAGCAGGCATGGCAGGCAGAGTCAGACACTTGGTATACACAGCGTTGGTAGCGCACGCACGGTCGTAAGCGACAATAAGTGCATATACTAGCGCCAGCTAACGAGTGCGAGACACAGACAACCCAGAGTAGAGAGAGACAGAGAGAGCGGACCCACTTCACGGTTAAGTAACGCAGGGCAACTTGGTTTCACTAAAAGCAAGAGAATCACCCCCACACACAATGTATCTGCTAAACGGCCCATCTCACTTTTGCACATGCCGCGGCTACATGTCAGGAGGAAGATGAGATGAGGCTCGTGTTCGAGATTGCCCGCCTACGTTTTCAGCTCTGGCGTACTCACATGTCATCGTAGTTATCTACTGTTGGCATGTCTCTGGTTCTTGTCTGAATCGGAAGACTCCTCGTGTCCCGTAGTGGATCGGTCATAGTCAGGTGGACCAAAATAAAAATTAGTTTCAAGCTCCCTATGAAATTAACGAAAATTATTGCATTTAAGCACCATGCATGGGTTGCTCGATGCGCTCTCACGCGGGTGCGTGGTGGTGTGAGTCAGCTCTTCCAGCGAGACGTTGGTAGCGTGCCGATAGTTTGTATATGAATCGCACGCGATTAAACGAGAATCCACTCCAGCTAATGGTGACTATGGGCGCACTCTCGACTCAATACCATCGAAGCTTCTGTACGCAGAGTCTCTCCTCGTGGTTTTTGCATGCATCCTGACGTCTAATTTCAGTCGTGTACGCGGTGAAAAGAAAATAGGCTGACGATCACAGGATAACCCCAAAGAAGCCACGCGGACGTACGCGGCTCTCCGTCGCTGTTCGAGATATATATGCGCCTCTCGGCTCGGTGCTTTTGCTCGCCATCTCAAAAATTTGGACTGCTCCGCTTCCTCCTCGAGCTGAGCTTTTTGTACTGAAACTCTCTCCTCTCTGTTCCTGCCAAGTATGACAGTCCAGTGCTAGGTTGGGTTTAGCAGATCTCCGTATGCGTCATTTGTTACGATCGTAAGCATCGGCTCATCGTCGTCATCTCGAGACCAGGAAGTACTAGTAAATTCCCACTATATTTAAATATTAGGGATTAAGGACAATCCCGAAAAAGGCACGCCATGATGTTTATAATCAGATCGAGACTTTCACTTAGGGCGCGAAAGAGATATGTGTGATCCAGAAGACTCAATACTTTCACTTGTCAGTGGGTGCGCTCTAATCTCTGTGCATCTGGTATGTGTTCATGGAACTACCAATCGTTCTCGTTGTCCGGTCGTTAATTCCACAGGGCGTCGTTCTTCGTCTGCATATCTCGTCGCTATCCTCGACTGACCCACTTGTGAATTTAATCGCACGTCAGATAGCGACGCTTCGCATCGGGAGCTCATGCGAGACTAAGGACGCATCGCCTCTGCTTACCAGCAAACCTGGCACATATGAACTGGCTGTCCAGATCCCTATTTAGCTATGAGGTCAGCTAGCCAGCGATTCCGAGTCTCTGTGTCTGCGGACCATATGCCTCGATCGTCGTGGGCGCTACTTAATCTCTCGTAGATAGTCGCGCGTCCTGCGTTCCCGCTTCTTGCGTCTCTGTCGTATTGAGCATATGCGCCCGGCTACAACATTCAACCCGAGCTACGCTGATATAACGCCGAAACTGTGAGCTATCTAAGTCGATCGCTATGGTAGTATGGACCCAGCGAGCGAGTCTCTCTAGGTACGTGCTCGATCGGCAAGGTAGTGAATCGCCGGGATATCTGTGACCTCGCAGAGCGAAGAGTTCATGTTTTGCTCGGCGCACCCGTAGTTCCTCGCCAGCCACCCGCACGGCCACCTCCTCAAAGCGCGGGATGGAATATCATTGAGCTATGAATCCTATGCGACAGATGATTCCCATCGATAGAACCTATCACCCCATGCTGGTGTATAACTCTCTGCGTTATGCCAATTTGCTGCGCTACGTGAGTGAGGAAAATAAGTTCACAGATGATTGTGCGCATGTAGTCCATCAGATCCCATATGTCGATGCGAGCTGGTGGATGTCTGTGTGCGTGGTTGTGTCATATTGAGCTTAGCCTGACATCGTGATATTGCACGAGCACGCCCTCATCGGTGTGATAATTACGCACGACTGGCTACTGCACGGAAAGACTGCACGTGTAACTCATAGTGCGCTTAGCATCCGCTGCGCGTTGCCGCTAGCACAGAGCTAAACCATCTTGGCTGAAGAGAGTCCGCACGTACGTGGTGCTCGAACTGTTACGTGTCTGAGTCGTAGCTTAAGTCCATGTAAGTACGTGTGTCTAGTGTAAGTTAGCGGTATGGCAGTGGAGGCTTTGCTTTGGGGTAGCACCACAAGGACGCCACATGCGACTGATGTGTGAACTCCATGGGCATGAATACCAACACTTATGCGCTGCTCCCGTCGCTCGTAGTTCGTAGCCGCCTAGTATGCGCATAGAGCATCTGCTCACTACGTGCACTCTTCTGGTGGTATCGATACCACCGTGCAGTGCGACGTTCTTGTCTCTCTCCGTATTACAGAGCAGGTCAGAGGTTGGGGTTCCATCCATGTCATGCACTACGGCTGGTCGTACTCACGGGGTCCCATTTCCGTCGAACACAAACCCACTACGGATTCGCCGAGGCTCGAATTGACTCAGGACTGATGCAACCGAGCTGATGTCAAGTGAGAGACAATGCGAGTATGGTATTGCTGGACGGTGGGGTGAGTGTATACGCTCGGTGCTGCGCGCACGCATCTTACCGACGTTAGTTAAGCATGGTGGGCGGATGCAGGTGTCTCTGCGTGTGCGTCGTCCATTTGTCCGAATACGACCGCCAGAGATATAATATCCCAATCGATACACTAGTCATGCTCGGTTACTCTGGTCAGGACGGCTCAGTAGTTTATCAGCTCTATCTGCATGAAACAAATAATCGATATTGTCCATACAATAGCGTGTACTGAATGATCAACCGATAATGGTAGCTGAATGCTACAAGGTTTGTCGAGCTGTGTTCCGTGTGAACGTATCGTCGCTTATAGGGACACAGCATGTACTAGCAGAGCACTCTACATGAATCACACAGTAACGAGCTCTGTGTGAATTATACACTACACATACTCGTTCAAAGAGAAATTTCCTACCAGATGCCCATTGGCGTCACGTCGCGAAGACATAAGCGTATGATAGCTGACCTTCATCAATCTCACTCCTCCGGGTAACTTGAATAACGATACATGCTCGATCATTCATATGTCATTATATATATCTCTGAGATACACAGGTGTTCTTATTCGAGTGTATGCTGTATATCTATCGCGTCACGGAGTGTCAGTTGCTCGCCCAAAGGCGTGTCCTTGTTACACTCACGGTAGTTACCCGGAACTCTGTCACGCAGGACGACTTTTTGCTGTGAGCTGTCTTACGTGTCTGATGACTTTATCATGATATAGTTAAGCACATGGCCATAGGCTATCGTAAGTAGTCAGGATGTTTATACGCAACTAAAGTACGTTAGATATGTCATACTAGAATACTCGCTCAACTTTGTACACGCTTTACGTCCTCTTAGCTAGTTATACATATAGGATCTGTCTCTGTATTAATGGGACGTTACCGTTCAGTCTAGTCTAGTCAAAGATGGAGTGACGAGGTTAGGGTTTCATCCTTCTATATCATATCTGTCGTCGTCGGATATATATACGTACTACTAGAACTACAAACTGCTCATACATAACGTGATAATTTACTGATACGAATGATACTCTTGAATAGTATTTAATGGATTGTTAAGGTGAGACAGGCCATAGTACTATATTATATTATATTAAGTAATTATGCGACGGTGGATCGCCAGGGCTTGCTAGTTACCGCTCTGAGACTAGTAGTTATTTACGTTGATATTCGAGATGCTTTGTAGGGTTGAATATAATTAACAAAGTTACCATAGATATATACATCCATATACTATAAAGTTATAATGACTCTACTTTGCCTCACTACTGCGAAAATTTAATTCCAGAGATGGCTACTCCTCAAACTATTACATATATCACTAATGTGTGTCTTTGAGCTATTAGT
>JABUQX010135885.1:10000-18175 GCA_015478945.1 Trachelipus rathkii | reverse complement strand
CTGTCATATATATAGTTTATGCAATATGCAATTGTAGCTAGTTGAATCTTAAGACTTCAGTAAACCCTTTATCGTATAAGAATACACTGACACAAACTATAATTATTATATTAATATAGATAATAAGTATATACATATATATATATAACGCTATAATATACTATTACTATATCTATATATATATATATTTAATATAGATCAATGGAGCTTAAATTAATATACCCATGATATATATAAATCACAATTTTCTGTACAAATTTCATGTTTGCAAAACCACAGGTTTTACGTGTCCTAGTATGTACACCATATATTATAGAATCATTATATTATATAATATATCATATATATGATCTATATAATTATATAATATATATATATAAATATAAACTATAATATTATAAATATAATATATTTATAAAATATATATCATAATCATACATTATATATATATAATATTTAATTATATATATAAATATAATAAATATATATATATATATAGTATACTATAATTATATTACTATATAATATTACTATAATAATATAATATCAAATTATGTAAAAACAAAAAAATGTTTTGTAAAAATTTATGTAATCTCTTAAAAAATATTCTTAATGTTGCATTACACAAATAATTACAGTTACGACTTTATCCAATGTCTGACTTAACGACGTAATCAATATATCACAGAGACAGGGAGGCTAGGGAAGGCATGGCTTGCATTAGCGTTTGTTATCTGATTTGAATTAATTGAGATTTATTAAAATTTTGCGTCCAAAATTTTCAAACACAATTTAAAATTTATAATTCTAGCACTCAAATTAAGAAAATTATAAATGTTCTCAGCTTGAAAGAAATGTCTGTCTCTCAAATATTATAGTAATGTGAGATGAACCATAATAAAAATTAACATAAGATCTGAAAAGAACACATATTATAAAGCGCAGACGTTGCTCGAGGGAAGTTAAATTCTTCGAATCCTTAGTTGCATTCGCTCACAATATGAGTTCTTTGAAGCCCAGTTCAAATGTAGAAAACGCGTACTACGAAAATATAAACTGTAAGCGTTGAAAAGAACCATGAGCCTACTATATATTAAAGGGAAAGTAATCTTATTTATTTATATTACATTGCATCATTAAAAAAATTTAGCTAAGTCCAACTCACTAGAGCATAAACATTGACATGCATCATTTTATGAGCTCATATTTGAATATTCGTTTACTCTCGGGCTTCCGCCTCCGTTTCCGAAACTTCAAGTATCCGTGTTAGACTGCTTCCTTCCCTATTCAGAGCATTAGGCAATAATAATAACAGAACCAGGCGCTGCGAGCATGCGCCGGGCCGTAAGGCGTGACAAGTGGTCGTTGCAGGCTGTACTGGCGTTTATGGCAAGCCGAAACCTTCGTCACCCGCTTGGAAACCTTTAAGTCAACACCTCAAGCGTCACAATCTATGGAGTTTAGGTGATAACCAAAGTCAATGCCAACATGCCCTCCCTGGAATCTGATGACCCAACGAAGACTCATGAAGTATGTGACGCGAACAATAGTAATCGCCCTTAGCCTTGCTGCTTCAAACATACCTGTCTTCAGGGCGTGTGTGGTAAAAGTAAGAGCCGACGAGGCACATAGGCCAAAAATGAAACGATTTTAGTAAAGAAATACAATGGACATCTATTGGAATGTATAATACACGAATGTACGTCATTGTTAAAAGAAAATACGTCTTGATTAACCAATTAACCGGGAAAAGAAAACCGATGCTACTAATCGACAACACGATTAGGGATGTGCCAGTAATCGACGTCGACACACCTTATTACGTTGGACGGGTTGAAGCGTTGGTTCTCGATGACGCTATTTATGACCTAATTAGGTGATATTACAGGACGCGCAGAATGCTGAGACCCGACGAACGTGCTTTAACGTCGAAGCTCAATGAAAACAGTAATCTACGAAATGAGAGGACCGCACTACTAGTTGAAGGACTCAACGTACATAATTGAAGGCACAAAGAAAGATTTAAGAGCTTAAAGAGAGGGTAAACTAAGCATGTAGTCCATTAATCACATGGAAAGAAAATCAGTACCCAAATCCTATAAAAGAAATCAAAACGGGGAAAAACCCTTACTACAAAAGCTTATATGAAAAGTCAATTGAAGACTGTGATTCGATTAAAGGAGATTTTTTGAGTCAGAAAGTCATTTTGGGGGAAAAATTTAGAATCTCAGTCAGCATATTCCATACAATTATATACGGCTCATTAGAAGAAGCTTCAAGAGTAAGAATCAGATAGCAGATTTGCAGAATGATACACAGCTGAGCATTAACTGACTACGTTTTAACCTAACATACTAAATTGAAGAAGAGCCTAAAAGATTATGAGTCGTTGGAAGACCTTAAAGAAACCTTAACGAGTCGAAAAAGGAAAGACGGCTTAAATCTGGAAGTTAAAAGTTCTCCTTGAACTAGCTTGCGTGAAAAACAAGCGGAGATTTTATTCGTAGTACTGAAACCTCTCAAAGAAGTCAAGGAGACGGAATCCAAACAATGAAAAGGGTTAAGTATTTAAGCTAGTAAAGTCAATTGAGAGCAAATGCTCCGCCAATGAAAACGAATTACTTTATAGAGAATAATAAAAAGGAAGAAGAACTGAGCGAAATTAGCAGGAAAGCCTATAAAGCGCAAATACGTGATTAGATAAGATCGATAAAAAGATGAAATTATGGCGGACAGTAAAATAACTCATCAGAAGATAGATCATAATTCTTCAATTGCGATATATCTCCTGTCGATTGTAGCCCTTATTCCAGTGTGAGAAATGTCAAAATAAACTGTTGGCTTAAAGGAAATCCCGTTTCTTCTGAATAGGCGATTTACATTAATGAGTTATTAGCGCCAAGATTATGAGCTCCAATAGAAAATAAATTTTATTTTAATCATTATTACTTTTGGGAAATAATAGCTTTAAAAAAATTAATTTTAAATGATTTTACCAAAATCTACTGAATATTATTAAAAACTATTTATTGGAAAAAAAAAGAGTCAAAATAACTTCATTCATCTATATCCAATCGCTTCAGATTACTAAATGGAGTAAATGATTCCCACGTCAGATGATCACCTATCGTTTGGACAGTCATCATCTGTGAATCTGTAGACCAATCTCTCACCCAGAAGTTACTGTTTGAAGAATTTTTTAGAATTGCTATAATATTTATATTGAACGAATCCTTTAATAATAGATCCGAGGAGTAAAAAATGCTCTGATAGCTCATTCATAGATAATCATTAGATATTAACGCAAAGTAAAAGCTACAGAAATTCATAAGTTGGAAAAACAGGGTCACCTGAAGACAAAAGGAATCTACTTTAAGAAGTCTAATCTCCTAATGATGGTTACGTAGTTATGACTCATCATTACGTTCTACATTTCAGTTGAGCCTTTTCCAGTAGGAAGCAAAGGTTGAAATTTGTAAAACTATAACTGTTGACTACTATGCTGTTGCCGGTAGTTGTGTGTTCGATCTTTGAGAGCTCTTCGAGACGTCTTATCGGATGAATATTGGATTACTTTATGATGACTTAACTTGTTGAACGAAGTTACTGTAGTGAGTTGCAAACATAATTTTGCACAACATCCTCTCTTCGTCTTACGCGTCAGTTGGATCTTCTAAAGCGTGGAGCCGGTCTGCGGCGCTAGGATGAACACGGCATCCAGTCTATGCTTCCATGACTTGATTTCACAACTCAGTTGATTTGACGAAATCTCAAGTTAAGGTTCAATCGGGAAATCGTTATCATTGTCCTGAGTGATTCGAAGCCGTGCCAAGTCTTGCTTAGCAATACTTTATCAAGTCTCCATCTCTGGAAGAGTTCTGCTCTTTTCTAGAGGTGTCATCACTTATTCTAAGTGATGAGGTTTTTAACGTTTTAGACTCTAATGTAGAAAGCCAGGGCATGTCATGATTGGTTTCTCACCCTAAAATCATTTAGATTGTGACGCTTACGGGGGCATAAAAGATTTCCAACGCGGTCACAAGGTTCCGGCTCAGCCATAACCTTCCATACACACTGCACCGCACTCACGTTTCCACCCCCTGCCTCCCGCGCCATTCCTCGCAGCCCGCTGTTTAGTTATTATATTGCCTACATGTCTCTGAATCAACACAGAACACTCTAATAACACCATCACTACCAGTCTCGGAACGAGCAGAGAGCCCGCGCTTAAACCAATAGTCAAAAAACACTAAATGACACATATCTAGTCCCAATGTTATCCCAGTAGAGCTTAAGTTGACAGCGTTATCATTGTTTCGTATATACAATCTATCAATATCAAACCAAAATATTTTCCTTAAAAAATTGTACGCCTCTCCCTCATTTTCTTCAACCGAAACCTTCGTATAATTACCTCTTCTCTAACCTTTGAACAGGCTTAAAATAATACTATTTTAATGTAACTGTCTGCAATAGTAATTAAATGTTGTATAGCGTTATTCCGTCTGCGCTTATTAATATTTTTCTTTCAAAAAAAATTATATTAATTTTAAAGAAGTCTTTCCCTAAAACTAACTATTGCCATATGTTTTCCTTATTTCTCAAATATCAGAAAGAATTATAATTCTCATCTCTTTGAAACCTAAACTTATAAATTTATTGTTGAATTTGAAACAAAATTTTAATAAAAATATCAATTAATCAATAGATCAAAACAAACGCTAACTCAGCCACCCTCCCCCCTCCCCTTCATCTGTATCATGGATAAGCGCTTAATCATGATCAATGATAAAGGCTGCTAACACAATAATTTGTGAAATTCAACATAAAATATTTAATAAGAGAATTACATAAAATTACAAAACCATTTTTTTTTACTAAATTTATAATATATATATATAATATATAATTATAATAATATATAAATATATATATATAATATAAATATAATAATTTATAAATAAATATATATATATATATATATTAATAATATACTATAATATTAATATATATAATAATAATAATTTATATATATATATAGTTAACATAATAGATAATAATTACATTATTTACATAGTATAATAATAGTAATTACATAATAATAAACTATATAATAAATATATATTAATATAATTATAATATATATAATGTGACATATCACCACCGTAAACATTGTTCAAACTGAAATGTAACACAGAAAATTTGAATAAAATATATAATATATATAAATATATATATTATATATATATAATAAATATAAATATACATAATATATATTATAATATATAATATATATATATATATATGTTAGTGAATGTCTTTATACGATAAAGGTTACTAATCTTAAATCCAAACTAGCTACAAACTTTCGCATATGCCAATACCAATATCAACAAGTAAATTAATTTTTCAATCACAACCATCCCTAGCACCCATACTTTAAAAAATTCTCGTCAGACACTTCTATGCTTACTGTAAGATCCTTCTTTTGTAAAAAGATCATTCCACTGTCTTTTAGCTGTTAAAGGAATTTATGAATGCAGATCTAATAACTTATCAATAATACTTTTCAAGCCTCGACGTACATTTTTTTAACATAATAAATTGTTTAAATATAATTAATGAGCAAAAATCAAAAATCTTCCGACATTTGTGTTTGCTTTAATTGTTTTAACATTAACTTACCTTTTAGACATATATTTTATCAATCCAATGCCCTGACTGTAGGTTCAAATATTCTGTATCTCTGCACCTCTGTCATATCTAAGACATACCAATGACAAGATATTTTTAAAATGTTAATAAAGAAGGCGTTACCATGGTCTCTATCAACTGCTACTTGATAACTGTCTCATCTTTTAAAATGGACTTTAATAATTCCTCTTGCCCAGTGTTCTGCCTGCTTACATTATAACACAAGTAAATTCGTCAAATTAATATAACTACACTTGTCATTAAAATAATCTGAGTAATAATAAATATAAAAATATTACAAAACAATTAATTTCTTTATAGATGGAGAAAACTGTCAGCGCATATTGATTTTCCTTTTGCACCAAACTCTTCTACTTTGATTAAAGTATTAACTTCTCACTATAGAAGTTACAACTGATCGAAAAAAAAAATTTAAAACAGGGATGACACCTTTCAGCACCTTAACGGCCAGACATAAGAAAATCTAAATAATTGCGAAAAAGAAAGATTCAACTATTAAATATATAAGCCTTTTAATGAATTCAATAAATTACTGACAAATGATGTAGACCAAAAATAATACATACGTGTCAAGAAAAAAGTGATAAAACAATGATCTATGAATATCTCAATTGAAATTAAAAAACAAATCCTCTGTCAGAGTAATATTAATGTAAAAAGGTATATAATAGATATAATATATATAGTAATAATAATAATAAATTTTATATATATATTATTAATATATATATATATATAATACTATAACTATAATACGATATATCAATTAATATTCACCAATCTTTAAAACCTATTGGACCCTTTATCCGTCAAAAATCAACCAGAGTAAAAGAAAATCCAAGTCATATGCGTACATCAACTGAATTACCTTCTTCCAACCTCAATCCGACCGAAAGAAGAACGGATTCACCACTTAATCAAAATCTTACTAATCGACATTCAAAAGCAGATAAAACGAATGGCACAGGTTTGCTTTGCAGACCACACACGCTAACTTCGTCTACGACTAAGTTCGTCATCACCTATAAGTTACCAAATCATCCGATATGACCGTCTCTAAACCAGTAGCTTCTCAGAAATCCGAATCAGCGTACCGCAATCCGCCAAGTTTGTAACCTCAGAACTCCGAAGATACTCATTATTTAGACTATACCCGAAATATTCACCCTTTACCTATCTCAATACACAATAAGTCGGACGTAAATTAAAAACATAAATAGGGAATCCCTTAACGAGTCATAATTACCTAAACAGGGTAACAAGTGACTGAAGCCAAATCTCAAACCATCTAGAATAGGTATTACACATTTACGGGACCAACAGGTGAAACTACTAAAGCTTTTTTTCATTAAATATTTCTTTCTCCCTACTCTTCTGACCTTTTTCTAAGAACATCTCTAATCGCAACTCTTCAAAATTATATTAATATAACAATAAAACAATATATAATATAATTCAATTATATATTATAATATTAGTATCTTAGAACGTTATATATAAGGATATTATATTAATATATATAGATATATATATATATATATATTTAGAATATAATAATATTATATTATATATAAATTATATAAAATAGTCATATACATATATATATATATATATATATTATGATTAATTAGAATCCCCTTATTTTTTATTAGAGTAATTGTCAGCTTATTTCTCTCTTAGTTATATTATAATTAAATTTATATTTCTTACTTTTAGTACGACTTGTTACTCCTACGCACGCTAAGAATTTCTGAATCTAAACAATATATACTCATAAATATATGGTTTAGCAGCCCTATTTTGAGGGGAGTTATTAGGGCGGCTGACGACCAGAGGACTTTACGGGACGTTCTGGGGGGGGTTTGCGCTGGTGTCCGTTCGTTTGCCGCGCATGCGTCTGCCTGTGGCGCCGGCCTGGTGGCGCAGACGAGAATTTCACGGTACCTGTGCCGCGCGCTCGGTCGGGGTGCTATAATATGAATATTTAATTGGAAGCAAAGTACCTCGTCAAAAAAGCTAAGTCAATTGGAATAACCCAACCTCCCCAAGAGGAATTAGAATATGATGTAGTATGCAAGGATGCACGGTATTCTTTAGGGGGCGGGAGTGCCTTGTGGGCGGTGCTGTCTGAGGCGGCAGCCGGCGACGTACCAGTCTGCCGCACCGAGAATGGTTCTAAAATAAAAAGAAACATAGGCAAAATTATTGGCATAAGAGTTCATAGATGATGAAGGGATCGATAATACCCCATGGTATATATTTCACTCCCCCAGACTCTTTTGGTTAAGTTAGCATTAAGATATATATAGAATATAAATAAATATTAAAGGTATAAAAATTAAAATATCAACCGCTACATGATTTATTTTTTTATTTCTATCAGTAGGAAGAGCCAAAATAAAATCTAAAAGCTTTAAGGGTGGGCCTCACGTGGTAGGTTAGGACGAAGTATGTGCGTGG
>JABUQX010135885.1:2500-7500 GCA_015478945.1 Trachelipus rathkii | reverse complement strand
TATGGAGAGGAGATAAGGAATATTGAAGGAGAGATGTTGATAGATTTCTGTTTAAGGAAGGGAATGAAGATCATGAATGGCTTTTTCCAACAGAGGGACTCACATAGGTTCACAAGATATAGATGGAACAATATCACAGGAGAATTCGATCAGAGATCTATTATAGACTATATAATATCGTCTGATAGTAGGCTAATAAGGAATGTGAAAGTGATACCTGGAGTAACAATGGATTCGGATCATAGATTGTTGGTGACGGACGAGGTGAAAAAAAGTTGCAGAATAAAGAAAAGAGAAATGTGATTAAAATGGAGTCACTGAAAGAGTGTGACAGGAAAAGGGAATATATTGAAAAAATAAGCGAGGACCTAGAACAATTAGAAGGAGTAGGAGAGATGGGGGAGATACAAGAAACGGTAAGAAGGGCAGCAGAGGAGACCCTGGGTAAAAGATGGTAGGAGGAACGAGGAAAAGACACAAGAGGTGGTGGACTGAAGAAGTGAAGGAGATAATAAAGAGTAAAACAATATTGATGAGAAGATGGTTGAAAAAAACAAGGGCTCAGTATGTGAAGCAAGAAAAGAAGCAGATAGAGTGAAAAGGCGAGCAAAGAGAGAGGCGGAAGAAATGATGGAAGATGTGAGGGCAAAAAGGAAGAAGATTTTTAGACTGGCAAAAACGTATAGAGGATCAAAGAGGAAAGTGTGCAATATCAAGGATAAGCAAGGAGAAGTTTTGGTGAGATCAACAGACATAAACAGGAGATGGACGGAATACTTCAGAGAACTGTTAAATGTGAATGAACAGGTGGAGAAGAGAGAGAAGAGATAGTTGAAGGAGGGGAGGATGAGGAGGGGGAGGAGATCACTATGGAGGAGTTGGAGGTGGCTCTGAGAGCGATGAAGAACGGTAAGGCACCGGGGGAAGATGTTACACCTGGGAGTGGTAGTGAAATTACTTTATTTTTTAATTATTGAACTAAAATGAAAGTTTGCCTTTACTCTTGATGTTATATACGGGATTTTTGGGGCGGCAATACACTCCTATAGATATGTTGGCGGTTGTTATACCCACCACCAAAGAGTCATATCCGCTCTTTTTTAAATTATATTTATATATATATATATATATATATATATATATATATATATATATATATATATATATATATATATATATATATATATATATATATATATATATATATATATTTATATGTTACATATATATATATATACATACATATTGTCATCATATATATATATATGTATATACATATATATTATTATATTATTATGCTATATATATATATATATATATATATATATATATAGCATATACATGAGTTCATTGACATATATTATACATATTATTACGTCCATATTATTATATGATATTATTATTAATATACGTATATTATTATTATTATATATATTATTTACATATATATATATTATTATTATATATATTATTATTATTATTATTATTATTATTATTATTATTATTATTATTATTAAATATAAATATTTTTATGATTTGTATTGTTGGAGATGTAGCATGATATATATATATACATATGTATATATTATTACATATATACATATACATTATTATTATATATTAGATATATTTCCATATTACATATATGAGCTATATGTTTATGATATATATATATATACATATACATATATACATATACATACATATTATTATTATTATTAGCTATTATTATTATTACTATTATTATGATTATTATTATATATATATATATGCTATACATATATATATATATATTACATATTACATATTACATATTACATATTACATTTAGATTAGTTAAAATTATATGTTATTATTATTATTATATTATTATACATATATATTATTATTATTATTATTATTATTATTATATTATATTATATTATTATTATTATTATTATTATATATATATATTATTATTATTATATTATACATATTATTATTATATATATATATATAAATATATATATATGTTATATTATTATATTATATATATATATACATATATATATTAGTTATTATATATATATATGGAGTATTATTATTATACATATGATATTATTGTTATTATTATTATTATTATATATATATTATTATATATATATATATACATCCCTAAATTTTTGTCGTGAAACACTCAAAATAACGTCAAACTCCATCTCTCTCTCTCTCTCTCTCTCTCTCTCTCTCTCTTTCTCTCTCCTCTCTGTCAACATAGAATTTCCATGAAAATCTTTGGGGTGATGGAGATTAAGTTTTTGTGTTTGAGCCTTTTAGAGGCTTAGGGCGAGAATTCCTACCAAAGATTAGCGAGTAGAAAAATTATCTCTATGGATATGTTTTCGGGAGCGAATACAACAAATAATATTCTATTACTCAGTATGAGCTCAACACTCTTTCTCTCTCTTTATATATATATATATATATATATATATTATATATATATATATTTTTGTATATGTTATTATATATATATTATATTATATATATATATATATATATATATATATATATATATATATATATATATATATATATTATATATATATATATATATATTAATTCTTTTATTTTGTTTTGATTTGGATTATTTTTATTATTATTATTATTATTATTATTATTATTATTATTATTATTATTATTATTATTATTATTATTATTATTATTATTATTATTATTATTATTATTATTATTTGTTGTTATTATTATTAATATTATTATTATTATTATTATTATTATTATTATTTATTATTATTATTATTATTATAATTATTATTATTATTATTATTATTATTATTAGTTTATTATTATTATTATTATTATTATTATTATTATTATTATTATTATTATTATTATTATTATTATTATTATTATGGGTTGAAGTAACAGTAAGATTCATATTTTGAAGCAAATACAAAACTTCAAACCATTCTTTCAAATTGTCTTTTTCTGATGTTCTTTGAATCCCCGATTTCAGATAACCTTTTTCACATTCAGTGGTTTAATCATTAGACCAAACGCTTAAAAGGATATTAATGAGATATTCATGAACATTAATTGGAAAAATAATCATCATTAATTGCCAATATTCTTCTTAATAATTTTTTTTTTTCAAACTTTTTATAGTGATGACACCTTCAAGTCATGCATCTTATTATATGGCATCCCTAGCTATATTTGCTTTTAGATTCCTTCCCAAATGATCATATGTCAACAAAATAAAGAGAAATCTATATTTTAACAAGTAAATTGAACGTTTAGTGTTGATCATCGCTCAAAATAAAAAAGATCTAAAGTTATGCAAAGAAACAATCCATAAATACAAGACTAATAGTAATACTCAATACTATTATATTGAATGGAGTTTTGACCACTATGAAATAAATAAGTGGAAAGAACCTGGGCAGGAAGTTTTTTTAATGAGACACTTGGCCTTGAGGTGATTCTCAGAGTTTCTCAATATATTAGGAGCAAAGTTGGTCAAGCATACTCTAATTTCTTATTCAGACATTTATAACCTTTCTCCTTAATATACTACTCGTCAAAATTAACGCACCACAAGGATATATGGCGAAGGAAGGGTAGAAAAGGTTGAAGAAGGCGAAGACACTTTATTGGACAATGACAATAACATGGTGGATTCCTCCCCAGAACTGTAGGTTGATAGAGTGTGAGGCCAAGGTGCAGCCAAAGGGTCTCGCAGTAGGGTTCGGAGGTTCGGCGCTGCAAACACACAATGTTGGTACGTACGGCGACGGCCGCGGGGGGTGTTGGGTCTGTCTCAATACCGTGTATGACCCCCTCTGGCACGGATGACTGCCTGACACCGTCCTGGCATGCTCTTGATGAGTGGGCGAATGTCCTGGACAGTGATTTGATCCCATACGTCGTGCAGTGCCTGTCGCAGGTCCGGGAGGGTCCGTGGAGGGGTTGCAGCTGTCGGATCCGACGTTTCAGGATATCCCACAAATGCTCCAACGCCGTAATTTGAACCGTCCTAAGGTAGTCGTTCACACATTGGGCCTTGTGTGGTCTTGCATTGTCATGCATTAAGATGAAAGAGTCACCGATGTAGGGGGTATATGGCACGACATATGGTTCGAGGATGTCTGTGATATACCTTACGACTGTAAGAGTGCCTCCATCGAAGATGTGCAACTCCGTAGGCCCCGATAAAGAGATGCCTCCCCAGACCATAACCGACCCACCTCCAAATGGCGGCACCTGCAGCACATTGCATTGCGCGAACTTCTCCGTCGGTCGTCGGTATACTCTAGCACGCCTGTCCGAGGCGTACAAAGACACTCTCGACTCGTTCGTAAAGAGCACCTTTATCCAATCGTTGACCGTCCAATGGATGTGTTCTCGGGCAAATGCCAAAGCCCGCCATTCGCTGATGTGCCGTGGTGCGGTGGACCCATGGCAAGTCTCCGGAGCCGGTAATTATGTTCCGCAAGACGACGCACTGTATTGTCACTCACCCTGGTGCCATGTACCTCCGCCAGCTGTATCTGCAGATGTCGTGCCGTTGTGTGGCGCTCTCGTAATGCACGCAGACGTATAAATCGGTCTTCCACGGGTGTCGTGGCCCTGGGCCTACCTTGTCCTCGCCGGCGATCATGTGTCAGGGTTTCCTGATACCGTTGGACCACCCGTGCAATCGTTGTGTGCGCTACACCGAACCGTCGACCAAGTGCCCGGTACCCATGTCCTTCGGCGTGGAGTGTTGTTATCTGCACGCACTGATCTCTTGACAGTTGACGCACTATCCTCTCCATGTTTATCGGAGTCGCTTCGTACGTGAATGATCCTCGCTCGATTATACCTCCGACATAACCTGCCCCCACATCTCCCAGGCCTAGTTAAATGGTTTATGTTTTCCTAAATTTATCGCGGTGACGGCCCCAATACTGCAGCGAATTCTCTGCGGGGTGGTTACATAGTTACACTGATGCTGTCGT